>JAODPA010109891.1:0-19712 GCA_025585075.1 Nepenthes mirabilis
TATTAATAATAGTAAAAAAAAAAGATAATTGCACAATAAACTTTCAAATTTATGCACAAAGTTATGAAGGAAAAACTATGGACAAATGAGTAAATGTTTTATTATTTTTATAAATAGGGTTACAAGAGATGGCTACAAAATAAATATTTCAAAAGCTCACTTAAAACCCTAAAGTACGGCACTATATTTATAACAAAGTCGGTGCTCTCAACTTTCTAAGAGGATCATAACACGAGGGGCTTTAAGTTGCACTAATCTATTCTTCAACGATCGCTTATTTTCGTTCATAATTCACATCAAGTTATATTGTAAAGTTTTAGGTTTTTCAATATGCTGTTTGTGCAAAATGACTTCGAGCTACATTTAACAAATCCCGACATTGAACCAAATTCTACAAAGAAACAAAAAGAAACTCCACCTATTCCATTGAGCCCCTAAAGGCATACAACCATAAGCCATAAATACCAATTAAGTTCAAACAATGCTTAAACTTAACAATTACAATAAGGCTTGGTCATCATACTTGTAGGATTATTCTTGGTCGCAATCATTCTCACAACAATTTTACCATATGCAATGATATCTCGAATAAATAGTAAATTAACTAATTGCGAATTCTAATAGAGCTTACTAAACAGTTCCTTCAACCAAATAATTTTATTTATAGAATTTGTGATTAATACATATTTAGTTTCAATAGTAAATAATTGGAATTGTAGAATGTAATGTAATTTTTCAACTAATGACATATCCATTAAGAGAAAACGCAAACATACTTTGTATTAAAGTCTCCTATGAAATCTAAATCAATGAAGGGAACCATTCCATTACTGGATTGACCAAACTATAGGCAAGCATTAGTAGTACTACGTATATCATGACTAGGACTGAAAAATAAAATAGAATATAGGCTATCTGAAATATAATACAAAAGTCTATAAATCATATATATCAAATACGTCAATTAAGGAAACATTCATACCATTTTATTAATATAAATAAAATTCTAAAACTTTATGTACACAACTGTAGTACAAATATTGAATATAAAATACATATTCACTTATGTTGTACAAATTAATATATCACAAATAAATTATGTTAAATCAACTAGAGACTTCTCTTTAATCACTTAAGTCCACGTTATCCTATACTTAAGTCTTTGAACAACCTGAAATAATTCTAGTAGAATTTTAATAAATTAACAATGAGTGAGTTGAATACCCAATAAAACATATAATAGCAATATATGATCAACATATGCTCAACAGAATGTATATTGGAGTACCAAGACCAAAGTCTAATGAATAAAGACCTGATATTTCTATATAAAATGCAAAAACATAAGATCTAACCATCCTTAAACAACTGTGGTCATAAACCAATAAGAGGATATCAACCATTTTTTATGAGCCTTACTCACTATCTACCAAAGGCTAACGTTCTCACACCCACTGGCTGGTTAGATTTATAATGCAAAATTACAGACATTCTAGAATCATACATGTGACCACGTCAATCATAGCATGCCTGTGCATAGATCTAATGTTTCTTGCCTATATCATATCGATATTACAGCACAATCATTACATGACTATAAGCATCACATTATGAAACCAAAACTTCAATATCTATTGAAATAAAGAGATTAGTTTGAAAAATTATAAACTATATTACAGTACTATAAATTTTATATTCCTTGAAACTATTTATTTTTGTATAATCTCCTCTACATTAACTATAATCATGACTCAAAAGTAGTTTATCGTGCTGCAAGTGCCATATTCATTGATGTCAATTTGTTATTATATAATTTTTTCTATATTAACTATAACCATAAGTCAAAAGTAATTCCAATACTCAAATTTCAATGTCAAAAACCAAAGATTGGAGTCTAAAAAAATAAAACAACTCTAAAACGTTAACAACAATACGTAAGTTTAGCATTTGAACATGAGTTCACATGGAAAAGACAAAGACTTGCATTTGAATATAGATTGCATGTCATTCAAATGATAGAAACCCAAAGACTATTATTATGGTTTTTAAATGAGTAAAAGTCTAATAATTTTAACTATAAATGACGTCTGCTCATGGATCAAAACTTAAACAGCATCTAGTAAGTCTTTTCAAGAAGAATTAACAATTATTATCTATTAAAAATGACAGATCATGTCAAAATTCAAAAAAATTCAAAATTAGGCAAAATTGTCATAATAATAGTTTGATATTTGAATGTGGATCAAATGCTAGACAAAAAACAAATTAAAACAACTTTGAATTCAAACAATTCTTAAAGATACTTGAAATATAAGATAACTACTAAGATTATCCTCCAACATACCTTAATTAGAACCAAGAATTAACATGAATTTGAGTATAAACATTCAATTTCAAGTTATTTCTATTTGAATATTATATCTTCAATTTATGATATAAACACTTAAATCCATTTTACATGAAGAGGTTTAGAATTCACCATGAAAAGACCCAAAACCATAGCATAAAGAAGAAAAAGAAGGATGAATGACTTCCTATTTGGTGATCCTTTATCTTTTCTAAAGATCTAATTTCTAGATCTTTAGAGTTAGAATCTTTTGATGATTTCCTTCTTTTCTTCTTTGAAGTTCTCTTCTTCTTTAGAATTTCTTTTCTCTTCCTTTTGTTTCAAAGGGATTGTAGTTCTCTTAATTATACAGAACATGTCCTATATTTATAGAATAAGAGAATTTTCAACTTTCCTAATTTTCTTCCAACCAAATGTTTTAACAAGGAAGTCAACTAATTTTCAGAATTATCTAGAACTCCAATGGTCATTTATTTAACTTTTTCCCATAAGTTATCTGATGTTCAAGGATCTATTCGAATATGAGGTTGAATGCCGCAATTGCTTCAACAATTCTTCAACAAAATGATCTCTAACATTTTATAAGGCTTAAATATTTTTATCTTAAGTATGAATATCATTAAAAATTATAATATCTAACCAATAGCTTAAATTTCATATCTTTAAAATATTAAGGTTATTACAATTTTACCCTCTTACCAAAATTTTGTTTATGAAATTCTTACCTTAAGCTTCGGATAAGAAGAGTACTTCTATTGATTTCATCTTTGGCCTCCCACATAGCATCTGATTCATCTTGATAACTCCATAACACTTTCACAAGCAAAATAATCTTTATTTGAAAGAATTTGATCTTCACAATCAAGAATATCAACCAGCACCTTCACTTATGTAAAATCGTTGGCAATTTGTAAAGGTTCATGACAAATAATATATGGATGGTCATCAATGTACTTACATAACATTGATACATAAAACACATGGTGACTTGGACCTGAATTACTCGAACTTAGCTTGACCAAGCCAAGTGGAACCTCAAGTCATAAATAACCATCATACATATTGAAGGGAACTTCTCGGTCTCAAATCACACAAAAGTTTTGACCCCATAATAAATTAGCGAAAATAATACAAATAAATAAATATTCAATACATGTAAAGAATATTTAATTCTAGATGATATGAGTAATACAAATATATAAATGAATGCAATAATAAATAATAATAATGGGACAATTTTTGGTGACGAAGAAAACTCGATAACCACAGCTATTGAGAAAAACCCTCCGGGTTTCAACGGTCAATGAAGATATGCACTATGAAAATTGACTAACAGACCAGGTGGTAAAGATACGTTAATCTAGTCGACTTACTCCCGTCTTATGATCCATATTAAGGAATTTCTTAAATTTACCCACGGCAACGAAATTAGATACCTTCCGGTCTTCATGTCAATCTTCCATCTTGAACCACCTGAATTGCTGACCACCATTGGAGCCTGTGTCCACGCCACCGACGTCGTCACGAAGGTTAATAAACGGAAAGAGATGTAAAGGTGAAAGCACAATAAGAAGAGAAAACTTTGTCAATCGAGTACAATCGTTGGAGTAAAATTTTCTCAATAATAGAGCACAAAGATGAGGGGATTTTCAAGTGAAATACAACTTCAAAGTCATTTCAAGCAAGTTGGGGGTTAAAGACCTTAGACATGAATATATAGAAGTCCCAAAAATTAGGTTTGAAAATAAATCTGTTAGAGACAAAAGGGTCGCGCCTCTTGAGCGCCCATTGGGCGAGCGGCGGGTGTGGGATAGGGTTGAGAGAAATCATGCCCGGGTGCTCATCGAGCATCCCGATTGTGGAAAACACGCCTGGGTTGACACCTTGGGCGATCATCGAGGGCCCGGTTCTGAGAAGTGCGCCTAGTTGGTGCCTTGGGCGCCCATCCGGCGCAACGCCTAGAGAGGGGTGGAACAGAGGAAAGGAAGGCATGAACGCTGAGATGTGACAATGACGGCCTTCGGACATGAGAACGATAAAAATCTTCCAGACCGATATGTAGTCACAGATGCCAAACGTGCCGACAAGCGACAGAATAACCAACCTGACACCGTCATAGAATATGCCAACTCAAAATTCAATTAACAATCTCTCCCTTTGACAATTCCATGACAAAAACCCATACAAAAAACACAATAATAAAATATAAGAGAATCACAAGTTCAGACACCACCGAGATAAAACCTGTGTACATGAAAATTGACTCAAAGGTACACGAAAATTAACTCAATGGTACATTCGACACTACATAAGGAAGTATAAGAAAAAGAAAAAAAAAACGGAAGATGCTGAGCTGCTGGCCAAGGGAGATCTGAGAACTGATATTCCTGGACAACTATGGTTAGTACAGATATAAATAATAGCAGTGAAATAATAGCAGGAGATAGACAAAAGGAATCATAAACGGGAATAAATAACCATAAAATAAAACTCCCTCTAGCCAGGATACCCTTTCCCTATCTCCCCCTACATCTCATAACAAAATCTTCCTCTAAGGAACAGATTGTGGTATTATCTCCCTCTTTTTGTCTTGAATGACCAAAAGGTAATGAAACTCACTCTTCTTAATCCAAAGTTTCTTACCACGTTTTATAGTGTTGTTTAAGTTCAACACTTGATCATTTAGAAGGTTGAAGCAGTGAAGAAGAAGCTCTACTGTTGGATTTTGTCGCAAATTATTTACCATGATGTTTCAGGACAGTTGGGGTGAATATGGCCAATAATGCCGCACCCATGACATGTTGGTACATATTTAGCCTTGACGTTCGAACTATACGATTTCTTCCTAACGTTTTGGAAATTAACCCAATTCTTTAGGGAAACTCTTAATGACTGATCAATACAGCAAGACAAAGTGCTGCTTTGTCTTGGTATGAAAGTGGCTCGAACAAATACAGTTTTAAAGTTAATATTGACTTTTAAGACTTTTTTCGAATAACCCAAACTAATTTTATTTTCTCTGATTTTTTCCAAGTCGAGCATATGGTCTAATTGTTTGGACCCATTTGAAAATTATTTCAGATCATTGCAAGTAGCCTCAAGGTTAAATTTAAGAGTCTTGATCTTGTCAGTAAATGAGCTATTCAATTTCTCAACTTCTTGAATTTTTGTGTCTAATTCGGATTTAAGAGTTAATTTCTCATTTTTTTTAATTTTGTTAATTTTGACCTTAATGACACGTTAGTTTTCTTGTTCTGAAGGCATTCTTTAAACAATTTATCATAAGTATCCTGAAGATCGTACAATTCAGCCTCGAACTCGTTCTCAGAATCATTGGATAGAGTAATGTTTTCTTTTAAACATTCATCAGGTTCACACATTGAGATCACAAAAGCCATGTACCTACAGGGCTTTCTTCAGTGCATCTTTCAATATCTTTTTCTTTGTCATCGCTCAAGATCGTATTAACTTTTAAGGCTTGACCTTGTTGGCGTTTAAGATTGGGGCATTCAATAAGATAATGGCCAAAACCTTTACACTAGTGACATTAAATGCATTGGATATTTTTCGATTTGGTTTCTTTAATTTCATGTCAATCTTTCTTATCAAGTTTGAGAGATCTTTTTAAATCCACATTTGGTTTGTTAGAAGAAGGTTTATTATTCTTCAAGAATTTTTTAAAATTTCTAACAAATAAGATAAAATCTTCATCACTATTCGACTCCTCATCGGAGTCACGATCTCTATCTTTCCTAACAAATTTTAGAGCAATCAATTTATTTTTTCTTGATTGGGAAAGTATGTGATTATAAATTTGGAGAGATCCTACATGTTCTTCGATTTTCATTTTATCAAGATCTTTACTTTTTTCGATAGGGGTGAGTTTAGCTTTAAAGCGTTTGGGGAGCTATTTAAAAACTTTTCTAATAATTCTATTTTTAGGAATTCGTTCTCCTAAATTAAAAGTGGAGTTTACTATATCGTTTAATTGAGTATAGTATTCATCAAACGTTTAAACTTTTCGGGGATACTACCATAAAAATGGCATGTAACCCCTTATTATTCCAATTGCACAAAGCAAGCTCTTTTTTTGTCTATAAAGATAGAGCTTTCGGCTCATCACCCAAAGTACTTTTGAATGGAGTCCACCCAATTTGGGTATTGGTCAATACGCGTTCATCCATAGATTTAAAAAAGGCTATCATCCGAACATTCCAATAGATATAAGTGCTCCCATCAAATAAAGAAGGAACGGATAGCGATCCACTTATATACATTTAGATCGGGGGTCGCGGATCAGGGTAAGTCTCTGACACCAATTAAAGGGAACATTTCGGTCTCAAATCAAACAAAAGTTTTGACCTCACAATAAATTAGCGGAAGTAATACAAATAAATAAATATTTAATACATGCAAAGAATATTTAATTCTAAATTATATAAGCAATATGAACATATAAATAAAGGCAATAACAAATAATAATAAATGGACAATTTTTTATGACGAAGGAAAAACTCGATGACCACAACTCTCGAGAAAAACCCTCCAGGTTTCAACAGCTAGAGAAGATATACACTTTGAAAATCATCTTACAGATCGGGTAGTAACAACGCGCTAACTTAACTGACTTACTCCCATCTTATAATCCCTACCAATGGACTCATTGGATTTGCCTACGATAACAAAATTAGACGCTTTTCGATCTTTATGTCAATCTTTCCTCTCAAACCACTTGAATTGTCAAATATCACTGGAGCCCAGTGTCCACGCCACCGACGTCGCCACAAAGGTTAACAGGTGGGAAGAGGTATAAAGGTAAAAGCACGATAAGAAGAGAAAACTTTGTCAATCAAGTACAATCAATGGAGTGAAGTTTTCTCAATAATGGAGCACAAAGATAAGGGGATTTTCAAATGAAATACAACTCCAAAGTCATTCCAAGGAAGTTGGGATTAAAGACTTAAGACATGAATATATAGAAATATCAAAAACTAGGTTTGAAAATTAATTCGTTGGAGACAAAAGGGTTGCACCGCCCGATCGCTACTCGGGCGAGTGACAGGAGTGGGATAGGGTTGGGAGAAATCGTGCCCGGGTGCTCATTGAGCATCCCGATTCTAGAAAATGCGCTTGGGTTGGAGCCTCGGGCGATCATTGAGTACCCGGTTCTAGAAACCATGCCTAGGTGGCCTCTAGGGCAATCATTGAGTGCCCGGTTTGAGAAGTGCGCCTCGAGCACCCATCTGGCGCAACATCCGAAGAGGGGCGGAATGGAGGAAAGGAAGGCGTGAATGCTAAGATGTGATGATGACGACATTCGGGCATGAGAACGATGAAAATCTTTTAAGTCGATATGTAGTTGTAGATACCAAACGTGCTTACAAGAGACTAAATAACCATCCTGATACTGTCATAGAATATACCAACTCAAAATACGACTAACACATATTACATAACTACAACAATTCTATCATATTTTCTAGCAAGAAAAATTCATCTCCTCAAAACACGAGGTAGAGGTAAACATAAACCTGAATATATCCAAAAAATAAGGGTCGGAACCTCGAAGTAAATAATGCTCCACTGACAAAAGCCAAAGTCTAGCCACACTCAACATAGTGCTCAATATCCAATTAGCTCTACTTTTCAGTACTAATTTGGAACCAAGAAAATATAATTGTAAGCCGAGAGCTTAGCAAGTAATATGGTTAATAATACAGGAACAATAGCCATATTAGATAACAATATCAATAGAAAGCAAAAGTAATAGCAATAGCATGACAACCAAATACTACTATCCAAGACTTTATGCTACCAAGTAATTTCGACTTAAGGATAATACAAGTATTGACTATCAATAGTTATTATTGAACCTATAAGGTTATAAATACAACTTGGATTTCACTAAATCTAAATGCTAACAATAAGTTAGGTTATACCAACCCTATCACAATAGAGGTTATTACTACAAAAAATATCTTAAAAATCTCAATAAATTTTATTCTATCACTATAAACTAATAAATATATGCTCATGCATTGATGAATGGACAGTAATCACAGGATAACTGATGCTTGTACGTTTGATATTTGACCACAAAAGTCTCCAAGAATTTGCAAATAAATGGCACAACACATTAATTATCCATCACATCCCAAGTACACAATGTGCAGGTCAAAATAAATTTCACAATAGGATAAAATCTATTAAATCATTCACAATGACAATCCATATATAAATGAACCCAACAATGAACAAATCTCATAGGACCTCATCGAGCATAACCCGAAATATATAAAATATGATGTGCTATCCAAAGAGTCAATAAGGGAATATCCAGAAAACAATAACTCATCTACATAAGATACATAACCTGAAGATCCTCAACATATTTAACGGCCCACAACCGCCAAATATAGAACTAAATACAACCCCCTGAGATCAAAAGCCTAATAGACATAAACATCTATACTCACCAGATAAGCAATGTTGCTTCAGATTTCGTTCGAGCACCTATACTCATATCCATGTCACTATTCTAAATGGATAAAATACGAAAACATGAGTCGAGAGTTCAGCAAGTATCGTCATATAAAACAGTACATATCAATCAAAGAAAATAAGAAGCCACATATAATTATATAAAATAAACCACAAGATCTGTATAAACCTCTAAAAGTCGAGGACATGTTTCATACTAAATCATCATTCGTATCAAGCAATCCATTTGGGACATAATCAAAACAAATAATGATTCGGTCAAATCTCATACATGATATCATATCATATGATTTGAAGTCATATCACATAATCAAGATTGTTATCACATTCACGTGGGACAAATACCATTGTTCGGATTCAAATCTTATAATCTCATATGTAGAAAATAAGAAAAATACCGAAACCAAAACATATAAACAAACACGTTCCAGGTTTAACACATATCCATACGTCCGAGACATTCCTATTGCCCAGTTCGTGGGCCAATCCACACATTTTAAGTTATAGTCTACACAAATACATGTAAAATATAAAGTGTACACGAAATCGGAGAACCAAATATTATTAGACTAACTTGAGAAAGGGTTACACCCGTCCGATAACTTTGGTTATATGGGCTGCATTTTAGGTCGACAGCTCAAGGCTTGACTGCATTTTAGGCCGACAACTCAAGGTCATCTATGTACCTTGTCTCCCATAAATTCGAACTTTATTCACTACATTTTGTTACTCGTAACTTTGGGTGCAATATCAAGTTTAGTTATATATTAAGATATCCAAATATATTAATTGTTCATAAATTTTTTACGATGGTTCTCATTTAAATATATGGTAGGGCAAGTCAATTATAAAATGTCTCAACCTTCGTACCGATTGAAGTGGCCACATATCACATATATCCCCATCGGGACTAAGCCTCCCCGTCGAAAATGGTACCATAAAATCTCATACCTCAGATCACAATCAACCCCCATTGGTCTCGGGCCACTGTGGTCTCGTAGTGACCTTGCCCTTGGTAGTACGCATACGGACTGATATGAGACTTGGTTCATAGTTCTGTAATATATTGATACATAATCTACCATATACTGTTCCAGGTTTCCATAAATTACAAAACCACATAAAATCACCAAACAACCGGTAAAATATACATCTATACACAATAAATAAATGGGATACACAAAAATAAATGCATGTAAATAAAATCTTTAAAATATACACAAATAATATCAGACACGAAAATAGACAAAGAATTTGGCATACAGATACTTGCCTTAACATTGTACTCCGCAAATCTAATGAGCAGAAGCTTTGAGATGTCCAATCACTACTTTCTCTCTCCTCCTCTTCCTCCTCTTCATCTCTTCTCTCCCAGCTTTATGTGAAAATGACTGAAACCCTAACCAAAGCGCTTTTTATATACCTGATCCACACTCGTGCGCCACTCAAGCACTGCTTAAGCTTAGCAGTTCTAAAATCCGCGCTCAAGTGGGACTCAAATACTCATCAAGTGCCAACATATTAGAAAATGCGCCTCACTTGCGCCTGAAACATGCCTTGAGCACAGAACTGTGAATTTGAACACTTTAAAATTTTCACAAAATACCATTAAGTCGATGCATCCAATAAATCTCAAAATTAATAAATACATTCAAAATAGATCAAATGGTAATCTGTGTATTACAACTCTCCCCCACTTATAAAAATTTTGTTCTCAAAATTTATGTACTTCAATCCTCGAATAGATAAGGGTATTTCTTCCGGATTTCGATCTCAGACTCCCAAGTTGCTTCTTCAAACGAGTGATTCCTCCACAACTCTTTAACCAACAGAATCACTTATATTCCTCAGCACCTAATCACTTCAGTCCAAAATCTGAACAGAAATTTCAACATATGACAAATTCTCATCAATTTCTAAAGAGTCAAATTCAATTACATAAGACGAATCATATATATATTTCTTTAACTAAAAGATTTCCTGAAAATATCATAGCCAAAAGGGTCATCTTATTTCTCAACATTTGATCCTTTCCACCTCAAAATTTGAGCCAAAACCTCAACATAAAACAGCTCCTTGAAATCAGCAATGGTCACACTCGATCATATACGAAGGATTATCCATATATTTTCACAACACACATACATAAAACATATCATAACAATCCGCCAAACTCGAGGCAACACCTATCCATAGGTCATCTCTCCAACCAACTGAAAACCTCGAATGGCCTAATTGACCTTAGCTTTAATCTATCCTTTGCCCCCAAAACTCGAAATTCTTTTCCTCGGAGACACCTTTGCCCCCAGAACTTGAAACTCTTTTTATCGGAGACACCATTAGAGACATATAGTTGCCTTGCCTACATTAACATCAAATCTAATATTCTCTTATCAATATAAGCTTTTTGGTGGCTCTAAATTTCAATCAACCGATCGCTAATAATCTTAATCTTCTTCGACAAATCTTAAATGATATCGGCCTCAACAGTCTGTGTGATCACTGACTCTTTCCAATTAATAGGAGACTTATATCTCCAACCATATAAAGCCTTAAAAGGGCCATTCTATTGCTTGACTGATAACTATCATCACAAGCAAGCTTGGAGAACGGCAATTTAACCATTCTAGTTGCCTCTTATCTTCCAAAACCAATATCTTCAAATCGGATTTCAAATCAGGTTTCCTACCTCAAAATCTAAATCAAATATTATAACCTAGGGCTATAGACCTACATACTTCTACTGTATTACTCTGATCGATCACCTGATTATAAATTATTACCATATAAAATTTCAACCAAGTGCCCAAATTTCTTATACGAACTTGCCCTAAAATTCAACACAAACCTCATATCACAATCGAAACTTCAAAACTGGAATTCCTTACAACCTCATTATCTCAATAACACATTGACAAGCCAATTTATCCCTCGAACACATTACCAAAATCGAAAAGAAATAGGTTGACCTTGCCAGCCAATTCGCAATCACCCAAATTACATATATATTTCTCATTGTCCTCAGCAACCCCGAAGCCAAATTCATGGAGACTTGTCATTCTTAGCTTTCTCTTATGGACATATGACACATCTTGTCACATAAACTGCATTCACCTTTCTAAATTTCAATCACCTGAAAATTGTTCCTTATATCCTAATACATCCATGGGTCTTCATTCATAATTCCTCCTTTGGCTCTTCTATATTCAGAATACAAATCCTTTCCCGAAAGCAAAGCATACCATCTCCTCTAACATTGAGATCTACCCATAACTCACTACCCATAACTTCAACAACTCCTTCAAACGCAAAGTGCCCATCAACTATGACTCGCCACCCCAATTCACTCCTCCAAAATCATAGACTATACCTAGAGTCATAGCAATGCCATTCTTGATCCTTCTGAGAGTAATCACATAGAACAGCTCTTTATTCTATCTGACATCTCTCATGAAGCATCAAATACACATAAAATTTGAAGAATTTTGATTCAAAACATCGGCAATAATATTCACCTTCTTCGCTGATAATAAATCTCATAAGCATAATCCTTTCTCACCAACCTATACTACCACTTGGATGACTTCTCCTAACTGACACTGAAACTCACCATCACAAGCTTTAAGCAAATCTACTCACTCACATCGTTGCATGATCAACTCCTTTTACGAAATAATTTCTTCAAGCCTCTATGATCATATGAA
Source organism: Nepenthes mirabilis (assembly GCA_025585075.1). Taxonomy (NCBI): domain Eukaryota; kingdom Viridiplantae; phylum Streptophyta; class Magnoliopsida; order Caryophyllales; family Nepenthaceae; genus Nepenthes; species Nepenthes mirabilis. The sequence continues at coordinate 12,553 of JAODPA010109891.1, forward strand.
ACCACAACTCTTTTTTCATACAAATAACACCTTTGAATCATCAAAGTACAGACCTTAATTGCTAACTCCAAATCATGGGTGGAGTAACTTTGATTATAGCCTTTTGATCGCCTTAACCCATAGACAACCACCAGGACACGCTGTATCAAAACACAGCACCAAACCTTCCTCGAAAATATCACAATCTACCATAAGTTTATTTGATCCATAAGGGATTGACCAAATCAATATTATCGAAAATCTGCCCTTCACTTTTTGAAAGCTCTCCCCACAATTATCATTCCAATAACTACCAATCACTTTTGAGCCAACCGTCCCATAGACGCTGCAATTCTTAAGTACTTCTCAACAAATCGCTTATCAGATTTAACTAGACCCAAGAAATTGTGCACCCTCACAACAAACGATAGCCCTTTTCAATTAGCCACCACTTTAATCTTCTGTAGATCCACAAACATGCCACTGAAAAAACAGCATGCCCAAAATAACATTTCCTCCAAACAAACTTGCATCTCCTCAAATGGAAAAACAGTTGACTACCCTTCACAGCTACGACACAGTCCTCAAATGGACCTCATGGCCCTTACAATTTTTTAAATAAATCAAAATATTATTAATGAAGCATCACAAAATTGACCCAAACACTGCTAAAACATCCAATTTTTAATATCCACAAAGATACTGATGAAATTGCTAACCTAAAATGGCATCACTGAAGCTCATAACAGCTATAGCTTTATCCTAAAGGCTGACTTAGGTACATCCTCCTTATCATTCTTAATTGATAATACTTCGAATGCAGATCGGTATTAGAAAATATTGAGCCTTTCTAATTGATCAAACAAATCGCCTATCAATAACCAAAACGATTTACCTTGCTCACTATAAAGGCACTGAAGCATCCTACGATAAGACACTCGGCCAATGTCTCAACAATTTTACATGGGGTCCCCAAAAGCAACGCCAATGCCGGCACAATTTCAATAGCAACTATAATTTACCAATCAGAAGATAATCTAGTCTAATCCTCTCCTCTAAGAAATATTCTCGAATTACCATATAATCAAAAACTCCTTATAACCACAGAATGACAATTGGATGTGGTCACATATGCCAAATAAACTCGGTACACATTATCATTAAATAACTTGCAGGCAGAACAATATTAATTTCGTTGCCTCTCAATTGATTCTTCTTCATATTCAAAATTCATAACCTATATTACAAATTAGAATATTTTTATTGAACAATCTGTACTACTACAGCGACTTACCAACCAAATCATCCCTAATATCAAATCAAAATTCGGCACATCAAATAAAATCAAATCAACCAACTATTCATATCTACAGATCTAAACTGGACATTAGAGTATATAATCTTAGCAAACAAAGATTTTCCTATCGGGGTGGATGAAATCAATGCAAATTCTAGATATCGAGGGGAACACACACAATTTACAACAAATTGAGGGAGAAAATCAATTATACCAATTACTTTATACCTCAAAATTGGTGCCCACAATATATATATATATAGGGATGTTTTCAGGGGATCGTCCAAATTTTGATATATATATATTTATATATATACCCAAGAGCGCAACCTTGATCTTCAGCCCTAGAATAGGGTGCTACTTAGCCTACCACCATGTAACTACTCTTTTTAGCCTATAGACAACAAGTTTAACATTATTCTCATCCAGGCAACTAAAAATCTCAAATACTTCTGCTATCTTTGAAGCCAATTTTCTACTTTAACAAGATCAAACTTTTCCATAATTTCTGAATATGCTTGCGGCAAAGTCAGCTGAAGGGGGCTCTACCGTACCCCATAAACGAACAACCTTCTCATAGTAGTTAACTCTTCATTTTATCATAGGATCATTCTATCCATTATATCACTCATGTGTCACATAACAGCCAATTAATGGACTTTTCGATTGAATTTAAACCTTTACAACTCAAAATTTTATTTTTTACCATAGGTTGCACTTATCATATCAAATATTCGATCAATTTCTTACCAAAAATGACCTGGAACACCTTTTCTTATAACCTTTCTTTGATACCACCACTATCACGTCTCAAGTACACAATACACATGTCAAAATAAAATTCACAATAGGATAAAATCCAATAACTCATATATAACTACAAAATCAAATCTGAGAGTGACAATCTATACATAAATGGACCCAACAATGAACAACCCTCGCAGGACCTCATCGGGTATATTCTGAAAGATATAAAACATGACTTGCATCCAAAGAGTTAATAAAGGCATATCCACAAAACAACAACTTATCTACATAAGACACATAACCTGAAGATCCTCAACACAAGATCTAACAGCTCACAATTGCCAAATACAGAGCTAAATACAATCCCTAAGATCCAAAGCCTAACATGCATAAACATTTACACTCACTAGATAAACAATGTTTCTTTACATCTCGTCTGAACACCTACATTCATATCCAAACCACTAGTCCAAATAGATAAAATATAAAAACGTGAGCTGATTGTTCAACAGGTATACTCATATAAAATAATACATATTAATTAGAGGAAATGAGATGCCACATATAATTATATAAAACAAACCACAAAGTCCATATAAACCTCTGAAAATTAAGGAGATGTCTCATATTAAATTATTATTCGTATCAAGCAATCCCTCTGGAATATAATCATAACAAATAATGGTTCGATCAAATCTCATAGACAATATCATATCATTCGATCTGAGGTCACATTATATAATTATGACCGTCACCACATCCACATGGGACACATACCATCATTTAGATTCAAATCTTATAATTTCATATGTAGAAAATACGAAAAATACCAAAACCAAAACAAATAAATAAACATGCTTTGGATTTAACACATATCTATACATATGAGACATTCCTGTCACCTGGTCTATAGACCAATCCACACATCTCAAATTATAGTCCATGCAAATACATGTAGCAATACAAATTTTGTATAAAATCGAAGAACCAAATATTATTAGATCAATTTGAGGAAGGGTTACAATCATCCAGTAACCTTGGCTATATCAGCTGCATTTTGGGCCGATAGTTCAAGGCCTGACTATGTTTTAGTCTGAAAGCTCAAGACCATCTATGTATTTTGTCTCCCATAAACTCAGAACTTGCTCACTATATTTTGCCACCCGTAAATTTGAGTGTAACATCAAATTTAGTTATATATCAGAACGTCAAAATATATTAATTTTTCATTAATTCCTTACGATGGTTCTTATTTAAATACACAGTAGGGTAGGTTAATTACAAAATACGTCAACCTTCCTGCCAGTAGAAGTAGGCCACATATCACATAAGTCTTAGTTGGGACTAAGTTTCCTCGTCGAGAGTGGTATCACAAAATCTCATACCATGGATCATAATTGACTCCTGTGGGTCTCAGGCTACCATGGTCCCATAGTGACCCTACCCTCAACAGGCTTGGTTCATAGTTCCATAATATATTGATACACAATATATGCATATACTGCTCTAGATTTTCATAAATCACAAAACCCATATAAAATCTTCAAACAACCGATAAAACATGCATGCATGCATACAATAAATAGATGGGGTACACCAAAATAACATGTATGTAAAGAAAATCTCTGAAATATATACAAACATTGTTGGACATGAAAATAGACAGAGGATTTAATATATAAATACTTACCTTAATCTTATACTCTGTAAATCTGACAAACGGAAGCTCCGAGATGTCCGATCACCACGTTCTCTCTCCTTCTCTTCCTCTCTCCTCTCTTGACTTCACGCGAAAATGACTATAACACTAACCTGTGTGCCTTTTATATACCTAACCTGTACTCGAGCGCCAATTGAATGCTGCTCAAGCTTGGCGGCTCTAAAATCTACGCTCGAGTGGGACTTGAGCACTCCTCGGGCACCAACATACTGAAAAATGCGCCTCACTTGCACTTGAAGTGTTCCTTAAGCACAGAATTATGAATCTAAACCCTTCAACATGCTCACAAAATACCATTAAATCAACGCATCCAATAAATCCTAAAATTAATAAATACATTCAAAATATATCAAATAGAAATTCAGATATTGCATTATCATTGCTAACGCATAGCATGGGAATACATCCCATCTCTTTGCCATCACATGAGATGATATGTCCCTTTGCCAACACAAGGTATTGAAACACATGCCGTCCTTTTGCCAACACATGGAATTAGAACACATCTTGTCTCTTAGCTAAGACATGACTTGGGAATATATCCCGTCTCTTTGCTAACACATGGTATGGGAACATATAGCATGAGAACATATCCCGTTACCTTGTCAACACATAGCATGGGAACACATTCTATCTTTTTGTAAACACATGAAATGGGAATACATCCCATCTCCTCGCGGACACATAGTATAGGAATACATCCTGTCTCCTTGCCTACACATAGTATAGGAATACATTCTGTCTCTTTGCAGACACATAGAATGGGAAGACATCTCGTCTCCTTACCAACACATGATATGGGAATACACTCTATCTCTTTGTTAACATATGGCATGGAAGCATATCCCGTCATTTCAAACCGGGCATCCCTCATTATGATATCTATTGATATTTCAACATGCATTATTCACAAGACTATAAGTATTCCTCTAAAATTATCGATCTCAATCTATCATTATATAGACTAGATGTTAGATGATTATAAACTATACTATAATTCCATAGATTTTATACTCTTTGATACCATAGTGTCATTATACAATCTCCTCTATCTATCCATAGAGTAACAAGGCATAAGATATCAAGGGTCATGACCATTATTCAAGTTGAAGGAAGGACTAACCATCGATGTCTGCATAATAGCACCGACTCACTTTTCTACATTGCCAACTCCTACTCTAACAAGGTTAACTCAATGTTAATCACCCTAATCATCCTTAGGGACTCTAGGAAGTGTTAACACTAAGTAAAATATCATACTTTCCTTTACCTAGCTTTCCTCTTAATTACTAAGGGAAAGATGACTCCTACCCATTTGATTCCCTATATTACTAGTCTAGATTATCTAAATCTATAGGATATTCCAATTTGATTGGCCTATAACTTACATTAATGAGGTAGCCTCATGACAAAGGGTACTATGGCTCATGGTCACCCCTAGGTTCATCATAATATGGAACCCACTCTTCTACACTAATCACTGACATACTAATCACTTATATTAATAAGTAGGCCTAATACCTATCAACTTCCCTCATAACAATTACACGTAAGGGTGTAGAGAAGCTAAACATAATCCTTATGCTACTTAACCAATTCACTTATATACAAGGTCACATTTACATTCCACCCCCCTACATGGCTCTCTAGGGCCTTGGCCATCTAGAGTTTGGATTCATTTTCTAACAACTACAAAAACAAGCAATACATGTTGTGGCTATCAGTACGTGACTTGGGAGGCAGTTCAAATTCATACTTACCTTTGGCTAAATTCATTTACAACAACAGCCACTAAGAGAGTATTAGGATGGTTCATTTCCAGGTGCTATATTAGAGAAAGTGTAGATCACTAGTCAACTAGGAGGACATTAGAGATTAAAAAATTATGGGACCCAACATAGCGTATGAGATTATTGATAAGAATAGTTTAACCAAAGACCGTCTATTGGGGTTATCTAGAGTAGATAGAAAGGTTGTGCTGATCAAAGAAGACGCAATCTATAGTTCGACATCAAAGTGCAGTATTCTAAACGTTAAAGTGCATTATACGATCCAGATGGAAGGGTAATCAACTAATATAAAGGAAGTGAAAGAAGGAAGATTATCTAACCCTAGGAGCCACCATCCTCATTTCTTGTTACAACCCTAGCTGCCACTAAGCCTCATAAAACCCTAATACTATTTCTTTGCAAGCTAGTGAAAATAGGGTATGTTTCGGCAACTTTGTAGGGATTTTGGCAGAATCTAACCAAAGACTAAAAAGACTTAATAGGAGGGGAAACAAAAATCATAACCCTAGCATCCTCCTTTTATTATAAAACCCTAGGAGCTCTTCTTTTCTTATTCCTCACATCGCTACCACTTTGAGAAGTGAAAAAGGGAGAGAGAGTCATGCATAGCAAAGAGAAAGAGAAGGACATCCATGTGAAGAAGATAACAAGAATAGGAGATCCACTAAGGCAAGTAAACTATCAATCCTTCTTGGAAATCTTCATGTCTTCCTCATGATTTATTCCTATAGCCTTTCTCGACGTCATGATTCTAAGTTTTTAGGAGAAATCACAGAATAAGTTAAAGGAAGAAGGTACATGCATGTTTGGTTATGTTTCATAATGATGTAAATCAGTTTTCATGTAGTGTTCAACTACTGTTCGATCTAGTATTTGAATGTCACTCATAGATTTGGCTAGCATTTAAATAATTGTTGAATTTTACTATACAGAATGGCAAGGTTCACATATTAAATGCTTTTTCTGACTTGGATCTGTAATTTTGTGATGTCTATATATTTTGTGGATTGATTAATTTGTAACATAGTTGTAGAAATATTTTATATGTTTAATTATCATTAAATTATGTTGATTTAGATTGTTTATGGATTTTTTTATCCCGATGTTTGATCAGTGTGAGAACTAAGTTTGAACACCAAAGCTTATATCAAGGTAGATATGTAGGTCTACAAGCATGGTTGTCTTATATGGATAATATGCTTCTATTAGAAAGTATAGATCATCTTATTGTCATATACTGTGAATTTTATAGTGATTGTGTCACGTCCTAACCCCTTTTTTTTGCATTATCATCATGTTAATGTAAATAATTACTAATTATGCACAGAATTCTATTCAGGTATGATGCCTGTTAAAAATCCCATAATATCACAATAAATACTACGGAAGTATAAAGACAACCAATATATCTGCGGAAGTAGTAACATCATCAATATTTATACATTATCTAAAAATTTAAAAATTTTACAATTTATACATCATCCGAAACTATAAAAGAAAATTCTAAGTACAGCCAAACTAAAATTTTTCTTTCTATTCTTACTCGTCGGGTATAAACTCCTAAAAGGCATCTAAATGGTAAGAAAAATAGTAAGAATGTGAATCAAATGTTCAGTAAGAATATATT
>JAODPA010109902.1:795-19710 GCA_025585075.1 Nepenthes mirabilis
GATAATATTTATAAAATATTTTAATTTTATAATATTATATATTTAAAAATATAATATTACATAATATTATGATATATATTATTTATACATTTGACATCGTGGATATATGTTCATCCTCTGTAGTTTAATAGTTCTTGATTTTAGTTTGATACTGTTCTGAGTAAAGTAAAATGCTGGTGATTAATAGTATCTTTAGTATCTGAATGGTAATTCAGGTTAAGAAATTGAGGAAAAACATGAGTAAAGTTGATCTGTGGTTAAAGTGGTGATTTATCACCATGTTATTGTTGATGATGGTAATCAGCTTTCTATGTTGAATTCGAATCTCTATTTATTTAGCAGACAAATCTGTAGATTTACCGTTAGGTGAATTTGGTGAGATTTTCTCCCAGGTGAAATGAGATTGTCCTGTCTTTTGCACTTGAAATGCTGTCCATTGACTGTGGGGCGTGATTGTTGCAATGCTTTTGAGCATTGTTGAAGATTAAATTGGAGGTTTCCTTGAGTGTGCCCACAAAATTCATCAACTTGTTTTTGGCCAGTCAGGTTTCTTCTACACTGCAGTCAAATGAAGTCTTGCCTCAATGCTTTATTGTGGGGTTGTGAAATCTTTTCAATGTGCTTTTATGATTTACCTTCTCAAGTTGTTTCATGACCTTAATAGTGTAACTGGTAGGTAGATGAAATCTAACTATATTCAATAAAGGCGTTTTGTTAATAGGACTTCATTGTTTGTTATAATTTCATAAAAGGAGAAGATTGAGCAAATCTACTTAACGCAGGTCAGGCACAGTATAAATGGTGTTGTGAATGACAGTTGTTAGGAATATTATATGTTGGCAGATTTCGTAATTAGGTCTGGCTGGTTGTTGAGTGTTATCAAGCGTCATGAGGATCCACACTTGATTTACACTCGATATTCACAAATGTGCAGCTCTCAGTATCCATGTTTGACTCGTGCTTGATTAGTGCTTGATTGTAGGCAACCAGTGCTGCTGCCGGCAAATAAGAAGATCATAGAGTAAAAGGGTTCAGAGAAGGGAGTCTGACAGAGGGGGAGTGGGTGAGAGAGAGGAGCCAGAGATGAGAATAGAAGTAGTATTGCATTTCCTGCCTTCATTTCACGTGTACAGGCAACATTTAACAGAATAGATTCCTAACAGGTATGATATTCCTAATAGAATGTGGTCAAGGCTGGGGTCTGCATCAATTAAAGGAAATAACAGAAAGCAAAATGAAAAATAATATTAAACGTAATCTTGAAATTTTAGTGGGTGTTGGGGCTGCTGTGTGCTCCTCCAAGTGATCGATTGTCTGGGTGGTGCATTCGGAGCGGTATTCTCGTGGAAACTCGTAAAATTGCCCTCCCCATCAAAAAAGATCTTGTCCTCAAGGTCAAAGGAGGGAAAGTCTTGGCGAAATTCTGCTTCTTTTTCCCACATAACATCAGATGCTGCTTGAGATTCCCACTAAATGAGTAGTTGGGGAATGAATTTGCCATTTTGTAAAATTTTCCAGAAGCCAAATATTTGAGCTGGAAATAGAAGTGGTTGTGAGCCCCATGCTTCGGTAGGCAGCTTTTGGAGTTGTTCTACAGGGTCACCATGGCATTGTTTGAGCAAGAAAACGTGAAACACATCATGAATTTTAGAATGATAGGACAATTTCAGATGGTATGCAACCGAACTGATTCGTTCCACTATACAAAAGGGTCCATAAAAGCATTTCGCTAGTTGATTAGATTCCACTATACAGTGGAAGGCTTAGGCCAGTGCTGGACAGCGTCGATTTTGGTGGGATCAATGGCCACTCCTTGCTTGGAGACTACATGGCCTAGATAGGAAATGGTAGAGCGCCCAAATTCACATTTCAATAGCTTGTCATAGAAAGCATGACCCCGCAAAATCTGGAGTACCCGAGTAAGATGTCGAAGATGTTTTTCCCACGAAAGACTATATACCAAAATGTCATAAAAAAATACCAACACAAATTTTCTTAGTACAGGCCGAAAAATATTTTTCATTTTCGATTGAAAAGTAGATGGAGCGTTAGATAATCCGAATGGTATAATCAGGAATTTATAATGTCCGTCATGGGTTTGGAAGGCTGTTTTATGGATGTCGTCGGCGTAAACCCACATTTGATGATAGCCAGTGCGCAAATCCAGCTTGGAAGAAAAGTCGGGTGCCATGTAATTCATCCAGTAATTCATCAACAGTTGGTATAGGAAAGCTATCCTTGATGGTGATGGCATTAAGTGCATGGTAGTCTACTCAAATCGCCAATTGCTGTCCTTTTTCTTGACAAACAGTACTGGAGATGAAAATGGACTTGTGTTGGGATGAATTATGCCTTCTTCAAGCATTTCTTGAATTAGTTTCTCCATTTCAGCCTTCTGAAAATTGGGGTAATGGTAGGGTTTAACGTTCACCGGAGTTGTGTTTGGTTTTAAAGGTATGCGGTGATCGGTAGAACGATGAGGGGGCAGGCCATGAGGGATAGCAAATATATCAGCAAAGGAGGATAAGATGGTGTACAGAGTAGAAGGAAGAGTGTCATCAACATTTTGGGGCAGTGGCTGAAAGGGAGACACAACCGGGGAGTCCACTAGAGGCAAGTCCATAACAGGTGAGATAGTCATTTGAAAATAGGTGGAGGTTGAATCTGTTATGGCACTATGCTGAAACTGGTTTAAGGTCATAGCTTCCATGGTAGCTTTATGAAGACTATGTAGGGTGATTGATGTGCCAGTATACTCAAAAAGCATCCATAAAGCCTTGTAATCAAAGAGGACCGAGCCAATGGACGCCAGCCATTGCACTCCAAATACGATGTCCACCTCATATATTGGTAGTAAATAGAGATCCACATTGAATGTAGAGCAACTCAAAGGTAATGGGAATGTTAGTACACAACCCTTCACAATGTAACAAATTACCATTTCCAATTGTAACATTGAGATGGTGAGAAGGTTCAATGGAGAGGCCCAAGTATTTGGCCAGTTGAGTTTGCAAAAAATTATGGGTGGAGTCACTATCCACCAAGATGATCATTGACTTTCCTGAAATAAGCCCATGCAATTGCAAGGTAGAAAGAGTCGAGTGGCCTTCCAATGCATGAAGGGAAATGGTGGGAGGGTTGTCCGAAGCTGGAAACAAAGGATCCGTTTCTTGAGGCAATTCTGGTAGTGGTTTTGGGTTAGATCTCTCGCCCCCTGAAAGCTGCACTAAAGATAGCCCGAGACATCTTCCTCGGTGAGCATACGTAAGAACAGTAGAGGTTTACATTGATGGCTTGGGGTAAACCACTAGTCGCAATTAAAGCACAACCCACGATCATGGTGTGCTGACATTTTAGCAAGGGTTAATTTTTCGATCAATAATTTTGGTGAAAGGTTGGAATGAGGGAGGTCACTTTTGACAGGGTTGAGATAGTGCTAACAGGTGAGTTGGGAATTGTGGGGCAATGGAAATTGGGTCATTCCACGTCCAATTTTCTTCCACCAGTTTGGCCATGTCAATTGCTTTAGGCAACATATTTGGCCTCAACAATAGGAGCTCTCATCGAATATCATCCCAGAGCCCAGATATAAAATAATTTAATGGATTGGTAGTTGTGAGACCTATTGTTCGAGTGGAGAGGGATTTGAATTCAGCCATGTATGCAGCAACCGTGTCGCTCTGTTGAAGTTTGTACAGCATAGCTTCGTGGTTCAAATAGGGTGAAGGTCCAAATCGTAGCTCAAAAGCCTTGGAGAAGAGCTCTCAAGTTGACAATTGACAGGTTGCATACGTTCACTGATACCATTGGAGGGCGTGGCCAAACATATAGAAAGCAGTGATGGTCAATTTTTGCTTCGGTGGTGTGCCATGGTAGGAGAAAAAAACGCTCGATTTGGAATAATCATCCGATGACGTTCTCTCTAGAGAAAAATGAAATTTTGAGTTTGGGCAAACAAAGGGAGGAAGAAATCGCTGCATCAGGTTGCGATTGGAACAAGACGGGCAGGGTTTGTGGTGGCGGAGGTAAAATGCCTGAAGATGTAGTTGGGATTGAAGAGGGAGTGGGAAGCAATGGGGGGTTCGCCGACAACAAGGGTTGTTGTTCGATTCTGGTGAGCGAGAGAAGGATGTCAGTGAGAGACTGCTGAATTTGTTCATTAGTGGACGCATTGGTGGCGATTCCTTCAGCGTGTTGCTAGATGGCGGCCGCCACCTCTTTCAATTCCTTCGAAATTCCTGCAATTGAACAATCTAGAGCCTTGTAACGCATCGACATACCCTCTGTTATCGGTCTCAACGTGAGCACCGAAATGTTGCAGGCAACCAGCGCAGCTGCCGCCGAAGAAGAAGATCAGAGAGTAAAGGGGTTCAAAGAGGGGAGTTTGATTGAGGGGGAGTGGGTGAGAGAGAGGAGCCAGAGATGAGAATAGAAGTAGTGTTGTATTTCCTGCCTTCATTTCACATGTACAGGCAATATATAACATAATAGATTCCTAACAGAATATGGTTAAGGCTGGGGGCTTGCATCAATTAAAGAAAATAATAGAAAACAAAATGAAAAATAATATTAAATATAATCCTGAAATTTCAGTGGATGCTGGGGCCGCCGTGTGCTCTTCCAAGTGGTACATTTGGAGCGGTAAGCAGACAGAGACTCGTAACAGTACCCTACACAGATTATCAGCGCTCGATGTATGCTTGAGATTCGTAGGAGCACTCCTTGTCTAGATTGCCTGCACTTGATATGCGCTTGAGACGTGCACGAGTGCTCCTTGTCTAGATTGCCTATGCTTGATGTGCGTCTGAGACATGCACAAGCGCTTATTGTCCAGATTGTCCACGCTCGATGTTCGCTCGAGCTGCAGATGAGCGTCCTTTGTCCTGAATGTGTAAGGTCCAAATCCGAACATTTATAATAATCTTGATTAATTAAGCTAGAATAATTAAAATTGAAATTAAATAATGTAGAGAATTAGGTTAAGGAGTCAAAATTGGACCGAGTTACATCAAGTTTGGGGAAGCCCGACCGGTGCCTAAGGTATGCCTGTGCGTGAAAAGAAGTTTGCCTTGCACCTGAGAACTAAATGCCATGGGCTCAACGCCTAGGCTCACTCGAGGGCCGCTTGAGCGGTCGTTGGCAGATCGTGCCTGCTTGAAGCACGTCCAAGTTGTGCTCAAGCCCGGCAATCTAGAAGCATCATTTCTGGACGCACATCTGAGTGGCACTTGAGCGCCATTCTATATAAAAAGAACCATTCGGTTGAATTCTGTCATTTTGCTTGGAATGTTTGAGAGAGGAGAGAGAAGCAGATGAGGAGAAGAGAGAGAAAGAGACAGAAGAGGCCATAGAAGCTCAAATTCAGTTGATCCAAACTGGTTTTTGGTGAGAATTAAGTGAAGGCAAGTGGATACCAAGCTTTTCTTCTCTTATTGCTAGTCTTTGTTGAATTTCTTAAGCAATTCTTGTTTTATTGCTCACGCATGTCTTGATTTTCGAAGCTATGAAGATATAGTTTAACGTGCATGAGTAATTCTCTTTGTTTTGTTGTAAAAATGTATAAATTACATGTCTGAACTCAAGTATATGGTTTAACCCTGTTGAATTCTACACTTCATATTTTATGGATGTCTGAAAATATGATAAAATACTTCTGCATGTCTAAATTTTGCATGTATTATTCTTATCTGATTGTAAATTGTTAAACCCAAGCTCTTGCATGTCAAATTATGTCATGTATGTTCTGAAATATAGCTAAAACTTCCTGCATGTTTTGCTAAATTTGCTGAAATTATGCATTGCTGAATTTCCCTGTCTTGTATATTAAGTACACTCTGTATGTTTTGAAATTTAATAAATATCATCTACATGTTTGCTGAACAAGATGAATTTCTACCCCTCTTGCTGAAATTGTTGCACTAAATCATTGAATTTTACTGAATTCCTACAATTGTTGATTTTCCTTGCATTACATGCTAATTTAGCATTCCATGTGTTAAAATTACATCATAGCTTAATTTTCATAGAAAGTGTAAGTGTTATGTGCCAAAAAATTATAGAATTATGTGAAAAATTTTATAATTAAGTTAAGAAATATGATCATTTTTTTCAGGAATGAGAAAATTAAGAAGTATGCAGAAAAGTGTAGAGTTTTCATAATAATTGCATTGGACCAAGGTTAAATTTCTGTGGATAGTATATTATAGTTTGCCTTTGCATATTATAGTGGTATATCGATATCCGAATCTATCATTTGAGAGTAAGAAGCGGCATTTGGCCTCGTCTACATGGCTATATATATGACAGCCTATCTATGGGTCTTGAATAGTAGTGTATACCTTTGGTTGTGTGGGAGTATATACAACCCGAGTTTCTATTATCCACTCCTTTTGTAGGTAAGGACTACCGGCCCTAATTCCTAAGAAAAATCAAAATTGAGTATGATTTGATAACATGAATAAGTAAGAACATCATAAGAAAAATTTGAAAATTTTGTATAAGTTGATCATGTATTTGGTATGAAATTTATGGCATATCGTTGAAATTTAATGTATTGATCCTCTCGATATATTTTTAATATAAAGATATGTATGATTATTATTATATTATATGCCTTGTTGAATTTTTAATTCACTCTTTACTGTTTTTATTAACCCTCTTAGATGAGATGTACGGATTTTAACCAGATGAACATGAATAAAGATTGGTGGTGTTTGAAGAGTTTAGTTTAGAATTCTATCAATATTAATGTTGTATTTTGGTTTTCGGATATTGGTTAATTTGTTTAATGTTGTAATGTAACTTTCGGATAATAGTTAATGTATTAAGAATAGGTTCGGACAACTGTAGATTGTTGTATGCTATAGTGTGATCTTTTGGACAGCGGTTAATAGATTATGAGCCATGATCGGATAGTAATTACCTTGTTATATTTTATTCCGGATAGCATTAGAATGTCGTCAATGATATATTGTGGTATCGGATAGCAGTTATAGAGTCATTAATTTTGGTTTTCGGTATGATATGTTATAGTTTATTTTTTTCCTCAATTGTATATTCTGATTATATTTGGATAGGCATTACTCTTTATATAAGGTCCGTCGTCACGGTTGGGTTGGTATCGGAGTTAGATGAGACGTGGCACATGTTTTGGGTCTTGTGTATGATGTTGTTTTTAATTATTGTGGTTGGTTGAGGTATCGATATGAAGTCCACATTTGGATGTTAATTAGAGAATAAATTGGTTAATTAATAATTATTTGGTTGAATGTTAATTTTGGAATCGGGATTTGGGACGTGACAGAATGTGCACACTCGATGTGCACTTGAGCTGCGCAAGAGCGCCCTTTGTCTAGTATCTGTACGCTCGATGTGTGCATGAGCGCCTACTGTCCAGATTGTGCATGCCCGATGTGTGCCTGAGCCGCGTACGAGCACCCTTTACATAGATTGCCCGCTCCCGATGAATGCCCAAGTAGCACACGAGCGTAGGGGCGCAGACCCATTGTATTACACTCCATGCCTGATGCACGCTTAAGCGACGTTGGAGTACTGGGACGCAAATCTTTTCTTTACTGCATCATTTTGACCTAAATTTTCACCCTTTCTATAAATACCTCAATTTTTCAACTTAAGAATAAATTGAAAAACATTTTGAATAGGCGGCTGCTCCAAAAATTCTCTCTTTTAATGCTTGTGAAAAGCTCCTTTTGAGAAAACCTTTCTCCCATTGTTGAGCATTAATAGTAAGGCTTTCTTATCACACTTTCACTAAAATATTCTCAATTGTACATATTTTTTCCTACTTTTTAACTTCCGTTCGAAACATAGGTGGTGTGAAAATTGGAATCTAGTGGTGTGAGAAAATTCTGCAGCTTGCGAAGCAAGATCGACGAGAAGATCGAAAGCTGTTTGGTTCCGCTGCTGAAGGTAGATCTAAGGAGTTTCTTAGTAGGGGTCATAAGTCAGGAGTTAGTCGACTAAAATTTAGTACATTTGTACCACTCGACCTATAAGTTTACTTTCTTAGTATATTATTTTGACTGGCAGTAGAAGCCTAGAGAATTTTATTCGATAATTGTGATTATTGAGGTTTTTTTTTGTCACAAAAAATCTTGCTTGCCTACTTTTATTTACTACACTTACTGTTTATATCCATTGGATATTTATTTACATATAGATCTGAATATATTTTACGTGTATTGTATATCCGTATGTGTTTTAATTCCACAATTTTAAAAAAAGTGTCGAAACATGTTGGGATTAGGGATTCTCTAGTTTTTTTTGGCAGGGATGGATGTATGTGATCGTCTTCTCGGAGAAACCACTTGTGGTTATCTGCTACAGCAGTTGCAGACAAAACACTAGACTTCAATTTTTAGTTCTCAAACCAACTCTGTTTCATGACAATGCGCTAATAAATAATCTGTGATTGAGCACAGTGAATTTAAAATGAAGCTGGTGAAAGAGATGAGGACAGGGACAAGATGCTTCTACACATAGAGCAGGAGTGTCTAGATGTTTATAAGACTGAAAGTCGACTAAGCTGTTAAATCAAAGACTCAGCTTCTTCAGGCCTTGTTAGATGCCAAAGTTCAGCTTTCTAGTCTCCTATCTGCTCTTGGAGAAAAGACTCTAGTTGGATTTGTGAGTCTTCACTAACATATAGCCACTTGTTCCGAACTTTTGACATAGTGCATCTGGTTGCTGATTTAAATCAATTTCTTTGAGGTGTAGTATGAATCATTAACCAGTTTGCTCATCGAACTCTTTTATTCAACTGCAGCCTGAGAAGACTTAAGAGAAGATTAAGCATCAACTTGCTACTATAGCACTGGTGCTGAACAGCTTTGCAAACAAAAGAGGAGAGACTTAAAGAGTTCTCTGATATAAATTCACAGATAGAAGGGATTTGTGGAGATATTGTTGGAAACTTGAGCTTGAACGATCAGGCGCCTGTAGTTGATGAGTCTGATCTATCCCTGAAAAAGTTAAGAGGATATCATGCTCAACTTCAAGAACATCAGAAGGAAAAGGCAAACTCAATTCTAGGTCAATCCCTCTGTACCATTGTAAATGCTTCTACTTGTACAGTATTGACCACAATGATATGCTTATTTGGTGTGATAGAGTAAAGGCTGCATAAGGTTCATGAATTTGTGAGCATTGATATGATTTTTGTGTCGAGTTTTGGGTCACTCATTTGTAAGTGCTACGATAAATGGATTGTCATTAGGAGGATGCGTGATATTCATGCGTGGCATGTTTGGGTGAAGATGTCAAGTAAGGGTCGCACAATACTCGTTCTAGGGTTGACCGATAATCGGTTGAGGGTTATCCGAGCGAAAAAAGAAGCTGAGTGGTCTCGCGATGTTTGCCGGAGGGTTGGTTAATGATCGGTCGAAGGTTAGCAGAGTGGTACATGATGGGTTCCTAAAGGATGCACATATGCGGTTTGTCCAAAAAGGCCGCGCCGAGCGTGTGCTTGAAGGAAGCACGAGCATGATTTGTCTAGAATAGTTGTGCCTGATCCGTGATTGAAGGGCGCTTGTGTGCTGTTTATCCAGAGGTTGTGCCTGATCGGCGCTCATGTGCCGCTTCTAATATAAGTTGCACTTGACGCGATTTTAGGGCATTTAAAATTATTTTTTTACACAAGGAGCGCCGCACAGAGAGGGATAAGAGAAAAATAGAGAAGTGGAAGAGGATCGGCATCTTATTGAGGTTTGATTTGAGTTTTGTGCTTTGCCAAGATTAGTTACATTGTTCTAAAGTTAGTTTCTAGAATGTATTTCCGTTTGGTTACTCTTATTTATTATTATATTTTCTCTTGTGGGTTGCTAGATGTGTTGAGAAAGTTTGTATTCAACAATTATTTACTCGAGTTTGTAGTGAAAGGATTTCGGAGGGGGTTATTTGTAACTGGCACTATTTTATTATGGATTTATTTGAAGTTTGTCCCGTTATTTTTCTTAGATGAAAAGGATTTTCTATGTTAAATGTTGAACATTGTTGTATTCCTTGTATTAACAAGTTTGATAGTTGATATTTGACAGGAGATTCGGATTTGTTCCGCTGTGTTGGGTTATGCATGTTTTGGTTGAATCCCAACACTTCTGTTCTGTCCTTAGGATGGACTTCTACAGCACCATCACTGAAGTTCATCCAAGCTTTAATGGCTCTACCGATGAGAAGTTATGCCTGAAGTTGTGCCTGCAACCCGCTTTTTGTGGGAATTGAAGCAGAATGGCATGTGGTGAGGTGTGGTGATGTTTGTTTTGGTGCCAAAAATTGAAATTCAACTCTTGAATTGCTATGAGTAGAGCTAAAAGTAGAACTTAGTATACTGACTTCATATCTGTGCAAAACTGATTGTTGTAGTATGATGACTTCTGTGTCCTTGCACAGCTTCAAGAGTTGGCTGCACAGTTGATTGATCCTTGGAATCTGATGGACACATCAGATGAAGAGTGGCACGTGTTTGATCCTGTCACCTGTACCATATCTGCCTCGGTAGGCGAAGTGGCCATTCCGGGGCTCTTGCTTTGGATTTGATCGTGCAGGTAACTAAGCCTACTGCTTCAACTACGTTTTTTCAAGCTGTGAATTAATTATTCGAGCTGTTTATATTTCTATTGTCATGTGTGTTAAGGCTGAGGTTGAAGTTGAGAGGCTTGATCAGCTAAAATTCAGCCGGATGAAGGAAATTGCGTTTAAGAAGCAGTCTGAACTCAGGGAAATATATGCTTGTGCACACATAGAAATTGACACTGAGATTGCTCGACAAAAAATTTTGGCACTGATTGATTCTGGGAATGTTGAGCCTTCTGAGTTGATTGCCAACATGGATAGCCAAATTGCAAAAGTTAAAGAAGAGGCTCTTAGTAGAAAAGAAATATTGGACAAGGTTGAGAAATGAATGTTAGCTTGTGGGTAACTTCGAATTTCAATTCTTCTGATTCCCCTCTCTCTATACGGGTGATGATTTGGGTGTTTTAGGTACTTTTGGATTGTCTAAGTATGAAGATTATCCATTTGTAGATTACTCAGAGCACTCGTTAGACCGACTATTCCAAATATCTAAATTAGACTGTCTGTACTACTGTTCTAAATTTAAGTATCAGCTACATCAATATGTGACATACTAGACTAATCTGTGGTGATACAATGTATAATATATACGATTTCATGCCAAAACTCTTTAAAAGCCAATTTTGACATGACAACCCCTTTGACGAAGTTTCTTTAGAAGGTGAGTCATAGAAGATGAGTTGTGACGTCCCACGCACTGATATATATATTTTTTATACCATAATGGGGACGTGAGCCTTTTTTGTATCCATTCATTTATGGATAATAGTCTTATTATACACAGGACCCAAATGTTAGCTAAAATCATAATGGTTCTAACAACGTATTATCAAACTGCGGTGTCAGTCTTGTTAGGAAGATACATTCTAAACATTCATAAGTTATTATGTCTAATATACAATATCACCAAGTACACCTTTTTTTTTCCCTATACTTAAGTACAATATTTTACATTCTTTCAAAATTTCACAAAATTGTAGGCAACTTGCAAACTTTTCTTCCTACTCTTGTTCGTCCTTCGTCAACTCTCATGACTCATCTGAAGGGAAGTAAAACAACAAGGGAGTGAATCAAATGCTCAGCAGTGTACATATCATACAAAGACATGCATTTTCATACAAACGTACTTTAATATACATAAATAGGATTGGATACATGAAATGCAATGTATTTATATTTCTTTCTTTACTGAACCTCATTTTATAACTTACTGAACTTTATTTATTTGTCCTTACATTGAGGGACCAGTGCTAATAGGTATTACCAGCTAACGGAGCAGACAATCGAAGAAAGGATTGTGTTAACCCACACAATCTAAGGCATATATCCTGATGACAGGATAGATTGTGCTTACTTCCACAATCACAGGTTTAACCTCCTTTTGCACCCCGAGGTGGGTGGTATTACTTACAATTCCAGTAGACAGGGCCGAAACGGAACAGAACAAAAACAATTCTTCGATTTTTTACTATAATATCCTAAGGCATGTCAGGGAATATCACCCTCTGAAAAAGGTCATTGGTCCAGTTTTTCCTTTCTAAATTTTAAAGGGAACTCTTATAACTGAACTGAACATAATTGAATTTATACTTTTGTTGAGTACCCACAAAACTTTCATGAATATAACTGAACATAATTTAACATAATAGATAATATGCAATATAGAACAAAACATAAGCCTTGTATATGCAGAAAATTGCATACTGAACTTTATTTTTGTACTTGGTGTATTTTAATCTACTTGATTGCTGATTTATTAACCGAAACTTAAATAATAGCAATTTAATATCTAAATGTATTAGTGAGTCGACTTGGGGTCGGTCTTAATCCGGTTTGACATTTTATTCATAAGTTGGAAAATTTCCAGTTCGCATGAACCGGTTCGGTTATGGTTCGGGGATCGATTTACTATTTATTTTGGGCCCGATGTTTTCGGTCAACATCTCACTATCCTCTTGGTTTAATTGGGTAACGATTCAGTCAATTTATTGTCTAAATCGGGGCTAGTTCAGCCCCTTTTTCAAAACTGCGAAAATCAGCTCTTAGGAGCTGGGCCAGTTCTGGGCCGATTCAAGGATCCGGTTCAGTGCCGATCCTAAAGACTTTGGGGTGGCCACTTTACCAGTATTAGTTCAGCTTTAGTACAAAATATGTTGGTTGAGTCGGCTGCTGATTCAACCGAATTGGGCCCGGTTCAGCCCTTTCTTACCAACCTGTCAGTTGGATTGTAGCAGTAACACCCTGGGACAGTTCTGCTACTTTTAGTTTTTATGTCTAATTCAAGGCTAATTTTTTGACCGGTTCAGGGGTCCTCTTATAGCTAAGAGACTTACCTTCAAGAAATAATTTGGGTTAGGGCCGGTCCAAGTTAAATTTTAGGCCGGTTCAGGTCATTTTATGGAAACAAATTCTGCATCAGCACCAGCTGAAACAGACAACTTCAGATCTTGTTTTAAGGATCCGAATCATGGTTAATTTGGGTTTAATTTTTACGGGAGATACTTGCATTTCACCACCAGGGTCTTAGCTAAATTGGGGCACCGGTTTGGCCCATTTGGGGTCTGGTTCGGAGGCTACATTCCAACTGCTCCCTGATGCAGTTCAGAAAGACCTCTTGCTGTTCCCGGGTCCGGTTTAGTGACCGGTCCGGATTTTCTTGGGCCGCTAGCTCATATGGTGATAGCTCACCCATAGTACTTACGAATCGGGTCAGGTTAGACTCCGTGTCAGCCCGTTTTGGGCCCTATTTGGCTAAATTTCAGATTCTCAGTTTCCTACATCAACAGAACCAGTAAGCTGGTTCTGCAGGTAAATTTGAGGCCGATTTTGAACCAGTTCTTGAACGATTCATGAGTCCATTTTTTTTCCACATTCACAACATCAACTTGTGATGTTTAAACAGTTTTAAACGCTAGCCACTTTGGCCGTTTCATGGTCGGTTCAAGGTGAAAATCAGAAACTGTCACAGTAGAACCTAGTTTGGGTGCTGTTATGATTTCCCGGGCTGGTTCACCTTGCTATAAATTTTTGCTTTCGATTCTACATGATCATATGATAAGTAAGAGAGCATATGTAAGTATTGGATCAACAATACTTAAAAAGAATTAATCAAAAAGTTGCAACAACCAAAGAAAGGCATGAAGTACACTGGCCAAATTTCAGCACTCTTCCCTTCTTGCTGTTCACGATCTCCTTATTTTTTTTCCCTTACTTTCTCTCGAATTTGTTTCACTCAACGTAGCCTCTCCTTACTCCTTCCTTCTTCCTCCGACGTCTCTTAAATAAACCTTTTCAAAAATTATAGTGTCAAGTCCCTAATCCATCTATTCCATACAGCAAATACTTGACTGCCAGTAGGTTTTGGTTGCTCCCAAATTTGGACAAGTGTCCAGCTTAGTCACTTCCCCTTAATCTAGGTAATCTAGAGCTCCATCTGGCTGTGCATGCTGGTGCATTAGTAGCTCATGAAGCTGCTTACATGGTCTTGGAAATCGGCTGCATCAGCAGCCGTGCAGTAGAACGGCTGTTAAAATTTTGGCTTAATCCATGCTTATCCTATGCATATATATTATTTTAGGCTTATCTAGTTGTTTGGGAAATATAGTGTACTATCTTCATAATTCAAACTCCAATTTTGCTGCTAGAATTGCTGGTGCCGTGTGCTGATTCCCTTTTGGCTCTCTTGGCCTGTTGCTGATGCCGTGATGATACTGAACTAATGTCGGCTTCTTGGTTGCTGAGTGAGCAGCTTTTCCTCCTTCAAAATATGCCAAAGTAATGCTACTTCAATGTTCTCTAAATATTATATTTCTAAGTATAGTATATTGTGTAGGTAAAATTTTTCATGGAAGTGGGGAAGACAAAGCTGCCAAGTGGCAGCTTGCCAACCGGGTGGAACAAGGCCAATTTTGGCTAAATTAAGGTGGTCGGGTGTGAGTATGTGGGAAATTAAGAGATGAAAAATTAGTATAGTTATCAAAGATCATCTTGGATTAATTTTGTCACAAACCGGATTACATATCACACTCGGTAATAAGTTCCTGGCTTTCAGATTTTCACTATTTATTGCTCTTAATTTTGATTAAAATATTTAAATTGGTGAAAATTTTCAAGTCCATATATTTTATTTTTAGTAATTTTTTTCTCAAATGTCAAATTTCTCTACGTTATTTGACCTCGATCAATTATGATTGGTTTGATCGGAAGATATTGGGCCTTACATGAGCGCATGGGACCACATTAAGTGGTGGTGAGATTAGGCATGGAGCTGCAATTAGCAGGCAGAGGAGGGGGTTTGATGAATGGTTGTGGGGTGGACTCCGACAAAATTGGCATGAAAGGTATAGTGGTAGAGGGTGTTGGAAACGAAGGTGGGTTGGTGTTAGGGTGTTGTAGAGTGGCAGCAGCTGATCCCCCGCCGCTGACATTAATGGCCAGCTTCATGCCTTCATCACAGTGGCCATATGTACCAAGATGAAAAAATGTGCACCTGTAGTTTTGAGGATGATACCAGAGATGATGAGGCGTAAGTGAGAGAAGACGAGAAGAGAGTGAAAAAAAATGGGCACAGGGATAGATAGA
Source organism: Nepenthes mirabilis (assembly GCA_025585075.1). Classification (NCBI taxonomy): domain Eukaryota; kingdom Viridiplantae; phylum Streptophyta; class Magnoliopsida; order Caryophyllales; family Nepenthaceae; genus Nepenthes; species Nepenthes mirabilis. The sequence continues at coordinate 15,967 of JAODPA010109902.1, forward strand.
TGTGAGATTTTGAGATGTTCAAATTGAGTCCTATTAATTTTAAACAGTTAAAAAAAAAAAAAATAGTCCAATATGACATTTTATTTAATTTGAGGGTCAATATTTAGATTAAGACACTCATATTTAGATGGACAAGGGTGAGTACTCTCATGTAAATCACCAAGTATGATGTCAATATTTGAGCAGGTTGTTTAGTATGTCATTGCAAACATGGCAAAATCTTTTGTACTGACTTTTTTGACTTTTGGCTGTATTGTCATTTTTTGTTGGCGATAGGGGAATACCTTTGAGCAACACGGCATCCCATTTTTTCATTAATATTATTAGGCCTACATAAGAATAGATAGATAGATAAATATTATATCAATCGCGAGCATCCTAATAATGTCCACTGGTCTTAGTGAACATGATTTACATGGTTGTCTTCTATTGCCCAGGAGCTCCTGTGGGTGGGTGCTTGCTGGCTGATGTTATAAACACAAATCTATAATGTCATACATGGCCAAGGAAGTAACCCAATCTTTTCTGAGACTGTGACATGTGTATTGCACCAGGAGATGCTCCTTTTATTTTTTATCCTCCTCCTAGTCTCAAAGATGAGGATTTTGTTATGACAACTTAAAACTGTTTAGTTTATTACAAAATATTAAAAAGTGTTACCATATTAACCTCCAATCTGATCAAGCTGTAGAGATAAAATCTTTCTTATTGAGAGTATGGAAAAACTTTAAAATAGGGAGATTTTAACAGTTTACCTCGCAAGCACTTTGCTTGGAATGGCTTAATCGATGAGTGGGTGGTAATACAACTCTCACATTCATGAATAGAACTATTGGTATTTGTATCGGTTATAACAGATAAAACGTATTAGTATCGGATATATTAAAATAAAAATTTTTAAAAATTATAAGTTAATAGTGAAATGTTGGTTGTATTGGTCATATTGAATAATATTTTAAATATTGACCGATATATCGTGGTATATTACTAATACTATAACATATTATGATATTGTCATTAGATAACATTGGTATCGGGTTGTCTGATATTGATATATATTGGTTGATACTTTCATATATGGATGTAGTTTTTCCCCTTATTTTTTCTTTCCAGAAATGGGTGATTATATATAATAATATATATTGGTCACAAGTAACCCAAAAAATAGGAAATAAAACTAAACTATTTACGATCAAAATAACAACGAAAATACCAGGATCTACTGAATCACAGACTACGAGGCACAATAGGTCTGGAAAAATACTCACTTTTCTCCAACACAAATACACTTGGTCATATAGAAAATGGAGAAAGAGAACAGCTCTCATTTTCTTTATATTCAATTATCATGTGCCCTGCACATTCGGGAAAACAAAGAGCTTTCTCTCTCTATAATGGCCACCACTCTTCCTTGCACCCACTCTCAAATATCAGATAATATACAATACTCATGTAAACTGTCGTTTCTCCTCCTAGCCCCAAAACTGACAAAACAACTTCTCTTTAATATGGGAGATTGGGGAGGTTACCATATCTCAAAGTTAAATAACCTCTAGGGAAATTTAGCATGCCAAATTGGGAGAGTGGGTAGTTGGTATAGGTTGTGGGAGTTATGAAAGAGAGAGGAGTGGAGAGAGGTGTTTGGCCAAAACAAACTCCATTTGACATGTTCATGGATAGGATCGGGTTGCCCATCATGGGCGGATCCAATCCATCCAAAAAATCTAACAATGTATATATAGAACTTTGTGCTTTCTTTAAGACTTTCACTACTGCAGGGACTTCTACCAACTGATCTCACTGATAAGGATGAGAACCGGTATAATGCCAACCATGCCACTCACTTAAATCTCAAGCGGGGGAAAAAGTCTGGAATCTGGTAAACAAAATTTCAGGTGTGTATACTATGATGTGCTTGTGCATGCTGCATTATGAGTTCCTGGTTTGAGATCTCTCTTATGCTGATTTTCATTGTTTTACATGCAGCTATGGTGACACTTTGGTAGCTAGAACGCGCAATTGGGAAGAGGACTGCAGTCTCACTTACGATGGTGTTCCTCTACTTGCTATGCTGGACTAATATGCCATGCTTAGACTTGAAAGAGAAGAGGAGAAGCAGAGAATCAGGGTTAGTAACACCAACTAGTAGCTGGGCTTGGCCTGGGAGGAAGACCAGCAAGGTGTCATTGATATTTGTAGCTGGAAGCCATGCGTTGCATTTATGTCCATTGGAAGCAGGGATGCCAACCAAGTTGACCCCCCAAAAAACACTCAAGTGTATGTGAGGGCTTATGTCAAATGCGATTTGGTCCCAAGCATGAGCTTCGGATTCATGGCATGCAAGTATGCCCATAATGAGATAGTAGATACACAAGCAAGTACTCGATAGTAGCAATGAAACGATCGTTTTATGAAAGAAGTTTCTTAAATTTTCCTCGTAATAGATGGTTTTAGGCCTTTGGCATTGGTACACATTGAAATGCTCCAACTTTCACTACGGGATACCAAATTTTCTATAATACTAAATTTTAAATTAAATGTACATAAATCTTTGAGAAATACAAAATGCTAGAAAAAATGCCCAAACATTTACATGGCTCGGATTGAATTCTGACACCAAGTAGGACTTGGGCCTACGAATTCCTGCCAAACGCTTTAAGTTGAACCCATGTCCAACTCTGAGCTTTTCTTTCCTCAGGTCTACTGCTTCTGCAATTTACAGCTGATGCTCAACGGTTCCAACTCCGGTCTATGTTTCTAACACCGATTTCTTCTCTGCAGGACCAGAAGAAGTTCCACAAGCAGATTCACACGAACAACAGGCCATTTTTGGGTCAATTACAAGTCCGGCTCAACCACTTTGCACAATGAAGTTGCCTGGTCCACAAGCAAATGGAGCTGCCAATGGAACTCCTGGCAGACAGTTGTCTCTAACCGCGCCTCAAAATGGTAGCTGGTCAACAACTAAGGATGATAAGAAGGATTCACGGCCCACGGCTCCCATGAACTCCGTTGCCTTTTTCAAAGAGGTTGCAGCTTCTTATTCGGTTCCCTCGACACCCTAAGATGTACCAGCTAGAAAAAGTTATTGGTAGGACTTTATTGCTTACGATTAGCTTGGCCGCTGCTGTTGTTGTAGGAGGATCATGTGGGCATCATGTCTGTTTGTGCTTATTATGTCATTAGGAAGCTTACTATTTCATTCAGTTTTGGCTTGGTTGTATTAGCATCCATCCGGGTGTTATCCGTAAGATTAGCATAATCATAGGGCAGTTTTATTATAATTTTGAGATCACAAATTTAAACCATAAACATAAGTATAAGACTGTATGTATATAACTATTATTATATTAAAGATTGTGTGAATAAAACTGTTTATATTTATAAGATGAGATGCCTTTTGTATTGGGATGCCATTTTTTACTCAAATGTTTGTCAATTAGCATCCACAGTGATATGAATTTGTAATCTAGATTTTGGTCTAAAAGATCTTTGGGTGGACTTTCGGACCTTTTAACTTGATTTTTGCATACCATAAATTAAAATGTGAGCTTTAGGGAGATGGGATTGGCTCTTTGGTTTATTCTACAATATTTTAAACTAGTAATGAGCTCTTGATAAATGAGTAAGAGAGGGAGAATATAGGATTTGAGGATTAGATTTTAATGGTACGTTTAGTTGTTGGAATAGAATAATATGATAATAGAATAGTGATTCTTACGGAATAGGATAGGATGTGAATAG
>JAODPA010109913.1:0-19707 GCA_025585075.1 Nepenthes mirabilis
TATTATTGAGGCTTTTGGGTTCGATTCTAACTTTGAGCTAGTTGAAAAAGTCGTAGATCGCATCAAAGCAAGTGTACTCATACCCTCATTGCTCTCTCTTTCAATTTTTATTCGTATTCTCCCGGATATTTTTGTTCCAGTACTCATCCAAAACATGTAAATCATGGAACCGATAATTATTGCATGAATTATTTATTGTTTAATGTCTGATTTACCCCTTGTTTCACATGGAGCAACTTCGTCCACACCCTAGACCCTCGCACAGCTTCCGTTTGCTCATTATTTTGAGTTTCAAGCTTTATTTGGCCCTAGATAATGAAAACGCATACCTTAAATATTGTTACTTACTATTTGGATGTCAGATTTTTCATGTTCTCTTTCGTTTTGCATATTCGGACCCCTAAACTCGTGAAATTACTGTTCACCTGAGGCACATAAGAAATTTTACATAATTTTTAATTTATTAATTGTTAATTAAGTTGCATATATTTGCATCTGTTTCTTTGTATAATCCAAAAATAACGTTTGTTAACCAATTTTGAAAGAAATGTTGCCCAGACAGTGATAAGAGTTCTCTTTCGTTTTTATGCTTTACGATATTCATGCATATAAATTAAGCCATGTGAAGATTTAATCCAAAGAAAAGACAAAATTATGCAAGTATATGAAGGAAATGTCACAATTTGTTATGTATAAATTGTTCTCCCAGAGTGAGAACTATGTGAAAAAAGTTTTGTGGACTTCCCTTAAAGAATAAGAATCATGAAACTAAGACCAAAAAATTATGATTTTTGAGGGTGATATCCTTTGGCAGGACATAGATATTACAGTAAAAACTCAAGGATTATCCTAGCCGTGTATTGTAGTGGGTAATATTTCTTGGTATACCTTGGGATGGTACTGTAGAAGTATGTGAACTGCCTCTGGACCGCAAAAGTTTAGGGAGTGTTTTATTGGCCCTATATACTGGGTAATAGGTATACCGCTCGCCACATGGTGTTTGGCCTTGTATACTGACGAAAGCATATACCATCCGCTACGGGACATTAAGTATGCAATTCGGCCTTAGATCATATAGAGCATCATGATTCTTTTCTCGTTCTCCCACACTTTTAGTTAGCAAGACCTACTGGCTGTAATCCATAAAGATAAATGTAATTTGGAAAGTGCATTAAATCATGTTTTATATCTTTATGCATCTTTACATATTGCTCCTATCACATTCCCTGTTTCATTTGAATATATTGCTTATTATTTGTTTATGTTGTACTTCCTAAGCATTTGGCTCACCCTTGCTACCTTTCCTTGCCTCCAAATTAGCACAGGCCTACTATACCCGATAGGACAGAGTGGAGACTAGACGTTAGCTAGGCACGGGACTTGGAGGTTCACTGTAACGGCCCAGATGTTAAAACATAGGAAATGCAAGTCATCAAGTCCTTATAATCCGGTCAATGCCAGTTGATCAGAAAAATGTAATAAAAAAAGTAAATCGGCCTTAAGATGAAATCAAGTTTTGCCCTTATTGGATGAAAATCTAGTCCGAATTTCCTTTGATAAAAAGAAGTCCGAATTTTCTTGATGAAAAGAAGTCCGGATTTCCTTTGATGAAAAACAAGTTCGGTTTTATTCTTAAGAATCAAGTCCAGCCAAGGTCGGAGTACATTATATAAATGTAAGGCCGAAGTGACTTGAAGACCGGAGTGGCTTTGTGGAGGCCAGAGTAGCATTATGGTTATTAAGGCCGAAGTGGAATTGTGGGAAGAAAGCCGAAGTTGATGATCCGGTCAACAAGCGTTGATCGAAAATCATGTAGGAATAATTTGGTCAATGCCAATAGTTGACCGGAATGTGATTACATGAGAAAGCCAAATCCTGCAAGGTTCAGTTCATCAGAAATTTAATGTGTTCACATGAGAAAGATAAATTCTGTGAATCAGGAATTAATTGAGAAATCTTAATTCCGTTGGGTGCAGTTAACCAGGAATTTATGAACTCCTTAATTAATGATCTAATTATTAAGGGAACTTTTTTTAAATTAATAAGAAACATTTTCCCTGTACTACCAATCATTAATAATGGTCTTCATTAATAAGAAACATTTTTCTTATACTACAAATCATTAATGGCGGTTATCAGATGCAAGGCCTATAAATAAGAATTAGAAGAATGATGAGTCACATAATAGAGTTGCTTGTATCAGAAGGCCAAAAGCTCAAGGCAAAGTAGAAGAAACCCAGGCAAGAGACTCACCCCTGTTTTCAAGTTCATGATTATGCATGATTTCTATGTTAGTATATTTGATATTATATGAACTTATATGATGATTCTGTTCTTTTTATATCTGATGCTTAAAGTATGATTATTTGTCGATCGGTGCATGTTTAAGGAAAAGACTTTATGATGTTCGGTTTTGTTTGATTATCTGCCCAATTATATGAACTCTGATAATTTACAGAAAAGAGCTCCGTCTTTTAAAGAAAAGTACTCCGTCCTTTTATAGAAAAGAGCTCCGTCTTTTGAAGAAAAGTACTCCATCCTTTTACAGAAAAGAGCTCCGTCCTTTTACGAAAAAGAGCTCCGTCCTTTTTATGAAAAAGTACTCATTCCTTTGAAGGAAAATCACTCCGGTTTTAGAGCTCCGGATTTTAAAGAAAAATCACTCCGTTTTTTTAGAACTCTAGATTTAAAAGAACTCCAACTTTATAAAGAACTCCAGCTTTTTGATATAAAAGAACTCCAGCTTTGAAAAGAACTCCGCCTTTATGAATAATGAACTCTGGTTTTTAAGAATTTTGGCTTTTAGAAAAGAACTCCGGCCTTTGAAAAGAACTTCGGATTTTGAACTCCGCCTTTTTAAGAAAAGAACTCCAGCATTGAAAAGAACTTCGAATTTAAGATTATACGGATTTCAACTGATGAAGTAAAGAACAAGGCTATATGAAAATGCATATAATACGAATAGCAAGTGAAACTCTATGACTTTCAAACTATGATGGATGGCCATTAAAGAGCACGAACTAAGAACCGAGTTTTCATTAAGCTTGCTGTTAAAGATGGATGAAGGATATTGGAGTAGCACTCGAGGATTGCCTCCTGGGCCACAGGAGGGGACTTTCTGGTGGTATAAGAACTATGGACTACAACCCTGTATGCCGGGTTAAAGGCATTACCTCCCGCCTCGGGGAGCATAATGAGGGGATACGGCTTTAGGTTGTGGGGTTACACACAATCCGTCTTCGATGTTGCCCGCTCCCGTCAGGTCCCTAAAGATGATAAAAAAAAATTCTCAATGGTTTTTATGAGTTTTTCAGTGGACAAGACAAGAAGAAAAAGACTAAGGAAATTCCGAACTAAAAGACATGATGATTTTCGTATGTTAAATTATATTCGCTTATATATATATGTGTTTATGTTCTCTGTTTTCTGCACGTGAGTATTTTGCTGGGCTTTGTAGCTCACTCTTGTTATTTTCAGATGACGAAAGGCTCATGGAGGACGAAGTTGAGTAGAGCATTATTGTGTAGCCAAATTGTTCAGTTGGCCGGAGCTGATTAAATGAAGAGCTTGTTTAATTATTTTGATATTTTGTGGAGACTTGTAAAACTGTTCCGCTATTATAAACTTATTAATGTTAGCATGTTTCTGTATTATGAATAAAAGTTAAAATTTTTAGCAAGCATCTCAGGGCAATTTGGTCTGGCTAACATTAGAGATTACCAGACAAGTTTGAAATCAAACCGGTGGGCCAACTTTATACAGTCCGGCCTCATGAGATCCTGTGTATGATTGAAAATAAAATTTTTATGTCCACTTTATTAATATTTTAAGACAAGGATTTAGACTTGACGGCGGCTTTATGCGGTGGAAGAAAGTCAGGCCGTCACAGTTGATATCAAAGAAAACTGAGATGCTTTAGGTCAATTTGGATCAACACAGAAACTTAGGATAGGATTAGTTACAGAAAAAGGGAGGGGTTGGTTTTACTCATACTCTGGATGGAGAAAATTATGATAGCTACCTTGGCTAGTTGACTAACGAAAAAGTTCTTTCAGAAACCAAGGTCATCACTGAAACCATGTCTAACAGAGGAAGGCAAACCGGATGGACTAACAACACTCCGGATAGGGAGGCAAGATATTTGAACCTACTAGATTGGATGGCTGAAGTTATAGAAGCTTTGGCTCCACCAAGTCCAGTGACTACCCCTGTTTCGGCTCTTCATGAGAGGTCGGTCTATGATCATTTTACCAACGAGCGAGTTCCTGAATTCCCAGGGGAACCCGACCCATTGAAGGCAGACACTTGGCTCCAACGACTGAAGAAGGTGTTTGCTGTAATTAAGTGTTCTGCTGAAGACATGGTTCTCTATGCCACCCATAAGCTGACGGGTGAGGCCCACCACTAGTGGGAAATGCAGAAGAGTAATATTAGTTAGGAAATGTTTAAAGCAGCGTTTTTGGAGAAATATTTCCCTGCTAATCTTCGTGGACAGAAGGAGGATGAATTTCTTCGCCTAAGGCAGGGTACTCGCTCTATGGCGGAGTACGATGGAAAGTTCACAGAATTATCTCACTATGCTCCTTATATGGTGGAAGACCAGGAGCGGAAAGCTAGGAGATTCTTTCAGGGACTAAGGGATGATATTAGGAGGCATCTCTCAATTCTGACGTTGGCCACGTACGGAGAGGTGCTTGCGACACCCCGTACTTTATTACACAAATAAAGTCGCAGTCAGGTCTTAAAAAAATAAATAATAAATATGGATATAAAAATTTTTCCTTTTCTTTACACAGGATCCTTGAGGCCGAACTATATGAGTTGGCCTTCCGATAATTTCCACACCACGCCGGCCAACATTTAGCCGAACTTGAAAGTCTGAGATGCTTACTAAACCTTTCAATAACATTAACCATAAAGAAAATCACGGAAACATACTGATAAAATCCATAAAGTCATAAACAACGGAATCATTTTACAATTTTCTCAAAACATCAAAAGGAAATCAAATTAAGCTCTTCATTTAATCAGCTCCAGCCAACCGAACTATTTGGCTACACCATTAAGTTCTACTCAACTTCGTCCTCCATGAGCCTTTCGTCATCTGAAAATAACAAGAGTGAGCTACAAAACCTAGCAAAATACTCACATGCAGAAAACAGAGAACATAAACATATAAATATAAGCGAATATAATTTAGCATACGAAAATCATGTCTTTTAGTTCGGAATTTCCTTAGTCTTTTTCTTCTTGTCTTGTCCACTGAAAAACTCATAAAAACCATTGAGAATTTTTTTTATCATCTTTAGGGACCGGACGGGAGCAGACAACATCGGGGACGGGTTGTGTGTAACCCCACAACCTAAAGCCGTATCTCCTCATTATGCTCCCCAGGGTGGGAGGTAATGCCTTTAACCCGGCATACGGGGCCGTAGTCCATAGTTCTTATGCCACCATAAAGTCCCCTCCCGTGGCCCAGTAGGAAATCCTCGAGTGTCACTCTTATATCCTTCATCCATCTATAACAGCAAGTTTAATTGAGACTCAGTTCATAGTTCTTGTCCTTTTATGGCCATCCATCATAGTTCGAAAGTCAAAAGTTGTAGAGTTCCACTTGCTGTCCGTATTCTTGGTAAGCCGGTAACAAAATCCATAGCAATATCTTCCCATTTCCAACCTGGAAGTGGCATTGGTTGTAATAACCCAGACGGCTTCTTCCTTTCAGCCTTTACCTATTGGCATACAAGGCATTTTTCTACATAAGCTGTAATATCCCTCTTCATATTTCTCCGCCAGAATGTTTTCTTTAGGTCCTGGTGCATTTTTTTGATTCCCGGGTGAATTGTATACCGGGATCTATGGGCCTCCTTCAAAATTTTCCCCTTCAATTCTTTATTGTCCGGTACACATAATCGATCTTTAAACCTTAATGCTCCTCAGATTTTACATGAAAATCACTTCGGGAATCTTTACCCAGATTACTCATAATATCCACAAGAAAAGAATCATTCGCCTGTCCTCCTTTAACCTCGTCTATCACCTCTGGCTGGACTTGAAGGTATGCCAGAATCATTCGTTTTCCTTGCACATAACGCTGGACATCATAGTACATGAGACAGTCTAGCATCTCCATTTGCTTGACTTGCATTCTAGCCAACATGCCAGGTTGTCGACTTAGTGCATCGGCGACTACATTGGCCTTTCCTGATTCATACCGGATTTCACAGTCGTAGTCCTTCAGGAATTCAATCCACCTTCTCTACCTCATGTTCAGTTCTTTCTGGGAGAATAAATACTTAAAACTCTTATGATTAGAGTAGACCAAGAATTTCCCACCATACAGGTAATGCCTCCAAATTTTTAATGCAAACACTATTGCGGCTAATTTCTGATCATGAGTTGGATAATTCCTTTCATGATCCTTCAACTGTCGCGACCCATAGGCAATTACCCTTCCGTTTTGCATTAAAACACAGCCTAACCCAATCTTTGAGGCATCGCAATAAACAATCAGTCCTCCTGATCCATTTGGAATGGTCAGGACCAGAGCAGAAGTTAACCGGTCTTTAAGTGCCTGAAAACTTCCTTCACAAGCATTAGTCCATTCAAACTTAGTATCCTTCTTTGTTAATTGCATGAGTGGTAGGGCGATTTGAGAGAAGTTTTCCACAAACCGTCTATAATAACCAGCCAAGCCTAAGAAGCTTCGCACTTCGGTTACAGAGGTTGGCCGATTCCATTTCACCACTGCTTCCACCATCTTAGGGTCAACGGAAATTCCTTCTTTGGAAATGACGTGTCCAAGGAACCCCACTTCCTTTAACTAGAATTCGCATTTTTTCAGTTTGGCGAACAGCTGGTGTTCTCTAAGGATTAAGAATACAATCCTCAAATGTTCCTCATGTTCCTCATGACTCCTCGAATAAATAAGAATATCATCAATAAATACTATTGTGAATTTATCCAAATAGGGTTGAAAAACCCGATTCATCAAGTCCATAAATACGGTTGCAGCATTGGTCAACCCAAAAGGCATCACCCGAACTCATAATGCCCATATCTAGTGCGGAATGCAGTCTTTGGGACATCATCCTTTCTGATTCGCAATTGGTGGTAGCCGGACCTGAGATCGATTTTCGAGAACACACAAGCTCCGTGTAGCTGATCAAGGAGATCATCTATCCTTGGCAAAGGATATTTATTCTTAATAGTGATTTTTTTCAGTTCTCGATAATCCACACATAACCTTAAGGTCTCATCCTTCTTTTTCACGAACAAGACCGGTGCATCCCATGGAGATACACTCGGCTGGATGAAACCTTTATCTAACAGCTCCTGCAACTGCTGTTTTAACTCCCGAAGTTCAGCAGGAGCCATCCTATATGGAGCTTTGGATATTAGTCCTGCTCCTGGTACTAATTCTATTTCAAACTCTAACTCTCGCTTGGGCGGTAGCCCAGGTAACTCATCAGGGAATATGTCTTCGAATTCTCGTACCACAAGAATCTCCCTGGCCAGAGATTCTTGACCTTCGGTAGTCACACTAGCGAAGGCTAGGTAAGCTTGACACCCAGCACCAATCAAGTGTTGGGCATGGAGGGCCGAAATGAAGTAAGATGCTTCCTTACGCCTGACTCCCTGAATATAGAAGCGCTTGTTTCCAGGAATGGCGAAATCCACTATTTTTCGGAAACAATCAATACTGACATGATACTTTGCTAACCAATCCATTCCCAATATTGCATCGAAGCTCGTCATTTTCAGTAAAACTAGATTAGTAGGAAACACGCACCCATTTGATTCTATTGGACACTCTTGATATACCACATTTAAAATTACAGATGACCCTGTGGATGAGGCGACCAACAACGGGCAGCCAAGAACTTGAGGGAGGGTCGTAAGATACTTTGTAAAGTCATAGGAGACAAATGAGTGAGTAGACCCTGAGTCAAAGAGCACATGACTAGAAGCACTACAAATAGAAAGTGTACCTTCCACAACTTCCGTAGAGGTTTCGGCCTCCCTTGTAGAAATGGCAAACACCTTAGCCGGAATGGAAGACTTAATTCCTGGGGTTTGTTTGGCGAGTGGGCAATTCTCGATCATGTGACCCGCCTGGCCATAGTTATAGTAGACTCCCAGCTTCTTATAACAAGGCTTCCCTTCATGTGATTTTTCGCAATAATCACACGCATTATTAGCCGAAGCTCGAGAAATCTGTACGGATTGATTCTGCTCCACATGGGACCGTAACGGTCTCGCTCTCTTAGAAGGACCTCCACTAGCATTGGCACTTGAAGCCTGACTAAAATTCCTTTGCTTGAGATATGCTCCTCTTTCCAGCTCTTTTTCATAGATGATAGCCTTCTCGAGCACCTCTCCATATGTGGCCAACGTCAGAGTTGAAAGGTGCATTCTAATATCATCCCTTAATCCCTGAAAGAACCTCCTAGCCTTCCTTTCCTGGTCTCTTCCACTATATAGGGAGTATAGCGAGATAATTCAGAAAATTTTGCATCGTACTCTGTCACCGAGCGAGTACCTTGCCTTAGGCGAAGGAATTCATCCTCCTTCTGTCCACGAAGATTAGCAAAGAAATATTTTTCCAAAAATGCTGCTTCAAATATTTCCCAACTAATATCCCCATCTGGCACATTGAAAACTCTCTTCTGCATTTCCCACCAGTAGTGGGCCTCACCCGTCAGCTTATGGTTGGCATAAAGAACCATGTCCCCAGCAGGACACTTAATTACCGCAAACACCTTCTTCAGTCGTTGAATTCAAGTGTCTGCCTTCAACGGGTCGGGTTCCTCTGAGAATTCAGGAACTCGCTCGTTGGTAAAACGATCATAAATTGATCTCTCTTGATGAGCTGGAATAGGGGTGGTCACTGGAGTTGGTGGAGCCAAAGCTTCTATAACTTCAGCCATCCGGTCTAACAGGTTCAAGTATCTTGCCTCCCTATCCGGAGTGTTGTTAGTCCGTCCATTTCGCCTTCCTCTACTAGACATGACTTCAGGGACGATGTTAATATCTGAAAAGAACATTTTCGTTAGTCTAAAGGTAGCTATTACAATTGTCTCCGTCCAATGCATAAATAAATCTAACCCTCTTCTTGCCTTAACTTATCCTGTCCAAAGTTTCCGTGTTGATTCAAATAAACCTAAAGCATATCAGTTTTCTCTCTGATACCAACAGTGACGCCCCGTACTTTATTACACAAATAAAGTCGCCGTCAGGTCTTAAAAGGATAAATAATAAATATGGACATAAAAAATTTTCCTTTTCTTTACACAGGATCCTTGAGGCTGAACTACATGAGTTGGCCTTCCGATAATTTCCACACCACGCCGGCCAACATTTTGCTGGACTTGAAAGTCTGAGATGCTTACTAAACCTTTCAATAACATTAACCATAAAGAAAATCACGAAAACATACTGATAAAATCCATAAAGTCATAAACAGTGGAATCATTTTACAATTTTCTCAAAACATCAAAAGGAAATCAAATTAAGCTCTTCATTTAATCAGCTCCGGCCAACCGAACTATTTGGCTACACCATTAAGTTCTACTCAACTTCATCCTCCATGAGCCTTTCATCATCTGAAAATAACAAAGGTGAGCTACAAAGCTCAGCAAAATACTCACATGCAGAAAACAGAGAATATAAACATATAAATATAAGCGAATATAATTTAGCATACAAAAATCATCATGTCTTTTAGTTCGAAATTTCCTTTGTCTTTTTCTTCTTGTCTTGTCCACTGAAAAACTCATAAAAACCATTGAGAATTTTTTTTATCATCTTTAGGGACCAGACGGGAGCGGACAACATCGAGGACGGGTTATGTGTAACCCTACAACCTAAAGCCGTATCTCTTCATTATGCTCCCCGAGGCGGGAGGTAATGCCATTAACCTGGCATACGAGATCGTAGTCCATAGTTCTTATGCCACCAGAAAGTCCCCTCCCGTGGCCCAGGAGGCAATCCTCGAGTGTCACTCCTATATCCTTCATCCATCTATAACAGCAACTTTAATGGAGACTCGGTTCATAGTTCTTGTCCTTTAATGGCCATCCATCATAGTTCGAAAGTCAAAGGTCGTAGAGTTCCACTTGTTATCCGTATTACATGCATTTTTCATGTTCATAAAAATAGGCCGGAGTTCTTTTTCAAACAGAAGGCTGGAGTTCTTTTTCAAACAGAAGGCCGGAGTTCTTTTTCAACAGAAAGCCGGAGTTCTTTTTCAAACAAAAGGCCGGAGTTCTTTTTCAACAGAAGGCCGGAGTTCTTTTTCAAATAGAAGGCCAGAGTTCTTTTTCAACAGAAGGCCGAAGTTCTTTTTCAAACAAAAGGACAGAGTGCTTCTTAAAGACGTAAAGGCCGGAGTTCCGCTTCTTCAAAACCGGAGTACTTTTCAAAAGATGGAGTTCTTTTTCTGAAATTAGAAGTTCTTAAAACTAGAGTGATCTTTCTTTAAAATTCGAAGCTCTAAAATCGGAGTGACTTTTCTTTTAAAATCCGGAGTTCTAAAACTGGAGTGACTTTTCTTTTAAAATCTGGAGTTCTAAAACCGAAATGACTTTTCTTTTAAAATCTGGAGCTCTAAGGCCGGAGTGACTTTTCTTTAAAGGACGGAGTACCCTTTCTTAAAAGGACGGAGTACTTTGTTCATAAACAGACCGGAGTTCTTTGGACGAAGTACATTTTCTTAAAAAGGACGGAGTGCTTTTACCTCAAAAGGCCGGAGTCCTTTGGACGGAGTGCGTTTTCTTAAAATGGATGGAGTGCTTCTTTAAAAGGCGGAGCTCTTTTCTGATGAAGGCGGAGTTCTTTTCTTTAAATATACAATTATCAAAATTCATATAAATCAACAGATAATTATACTTCCAGCAAAACAAAATCAAGCATCATGAAGTCTTTTCCTTAAACATGCAATTATCGACAAATAATCATACTTTAAGCATCAGATATGAAAGGAACAAAGAAAACATCGTATAAGTTCATATAATATCAAATATACTAGAAATCATGCATAATCATGAACTTGAAAACAGGGTGAGTACTCTTGCCTGAATTTCTTTTACTTCGCCTGGAACCTTTGGTCTCTCTCTTTCCAAAACTCTATTACGTGACCCATTCTTACTCCTCTGTTCTATTTATAGACCTTGGTGGCCGTCGTTTGAGTTATCCACACTAAAGTATATCATTTATGGCATTTTATTAATTACCACATTATTACAATTCTTTATTTCTCAACAGTCTCCTTCTTAAATTTCCAGTGTTATTTACGTTTTTATTTGTCCAATGAGTTTCCTCATAAATCTCCAGATTAATTGACCTCATCAGGTACACATTTCTCATTTAATTCCAATCCGGTCAACTTACTGGCGTTGACCGGATTACCGTTCTCTTTCCCTTCCTTCCTTTCATGTATGATTTTCGGTCAACATTTTATGTTGACCGGATCACGCCTTCCGGGCAACACTCATTGTCCGGAATATGCCTTCCGGTCAACCATTTTATGTTGACCGGATCACGCCTTCCGGGCAACACTCGTTGTCCGGAATACACCTTCCGATTAACCTTTTACGTTGACCGGATTACACCTTCTTCAGGCCTTCCGGTCAACATCTTTATGTTGATCGGATCACCATCCTTTGCAATTGTTCACGCCTTCCGGTCAACACCTTGTTGACCGGATCACCATCCTTTGAAATTGTAACTTGACATCGGAGATTTTTTCTATATTCTAGGACATGGCCATTACAGTGCTCGAGAAGGCTATCATCTATGAGGAGCTGGAGAGAGGAGCAATGCTCAGACAAAGGACATTTAGTTAGACTTTAAGGGCCAGTGCTAGTGGAGGCCCTTCTAAGAAAGCAAGACCATCGAGATCCAGTGGGGAGCAGAACCGATCTGTAAAGATTTGCCGAACTTTAGCTAATAATGCATGTGATCATTGCTGGAGATCATATGAAGGGAAGCCTTGCTATAAGAAGCTGGGAGTTTGTTATAACTTTGGCCAGGCTGGACACATGATTAGAGATTGCCCACTCGCCAAACAAGCCTCAGGATTTAAGCCTCCTACTCCAGCTAAGGTGTTTTCCATTTCTACAAAGGAGGCCGAAATGTCTACGGAGGTTGTAGAAGGTACACTTTCTATCTGTGGTACTTCTAGTCATGTGCCCTTTGACTCTGGATCTACTCACTCATTTGTCTTCCATGAATTTTTAATGTATCTTACGACCCTACCTCAAGTTCTTGATTGCCCATTGATGGTCGCCTCACCCACAGGGTTGTCCGTAATCTTAAATGTGGTATATCCAGAATGTCCGATAGAATTCAATGAATTCATGATGCCTGTTAACCTGGTTTTGTTGGAAATGAAAGACTTCGATGCAATCTTGGGAATTGATTGGTTAGCCAGATATCATGCCAAGATTGATTGTTTCCGAAAAAGAGTAGAATTCACCATTCCTGGAAACAAGCCTTTCTACATTCAAGGAGCCCGGCATAAAGAAGCATCTTGCTTCATTTCAGCACTTCATGTCAGACACTTGATTAGTAATGGGTGTCAAGCTTATCTAGCCTTCGCTAGTGTGACTACTGAAAGTCAAGAATCTCTGGCCAAAGAGATTCCTGTGCTACGGGAATTCGATGACATATTCCCTGACGAATTGCCTGGACTGCCACCCCAACGAGAGTTAAAATTTTGTGTAGAATTGATGCCAGGATCAGCACCAATATCAAAAGCACCATATCGGATGGCATCGGCCAAACTTAAAGAATTGAAACAGCAACTATAGGACTTATTGGATAAAGGTTTTATTCGGCCGAGTGAGTTACCATGGGGAGCACCGGTTCTCTTTGTAAGAAAGAAGGACGGGACCATGAGATTATGCGTGGATTATTATGAACTGAACAAAATCACCATAAAAAATAAATATCCTCTGCCAAGGATTGATGACCTCCTTGATCAATTACAAGGAGCTTGCGTATTTTTAAAAATAGATCTTAGATCTGGATATCATCAGCTTCGGATCAACAAGGAGAATATAGCAAAGACGGCGTTCTGGACCAAATATGGGCACTATGAATTTGTAGTGATGCCTTTTTGGTTGACTAATGCTCCGACTGTCTTTATGGACTTGATGAACTGAATTTTTCAACCATACCTGGATAAGTTTGTGATCATCTTTATCGACAACATTCTTGTGTACTCGAAAAGCTATGAGGAATACGAGAAGCATTTATGGACTACACTATGGATCCTTAGGGAGTATCGATTGTTCGCCAAATTGAAAAAGTGTGAATTTTGGTTGGAGGAAGTGGGATTCCTTGGATACGTCATCTCCAAAGAAGGAATTTTCGTCGATCGTAAGAAAATGGAAGCAGTGGTAAAGTGGAACCGGCCAACCTCTGTGACCGAAGTGCGAAGCTTCTTAGGCTTGGCTGGATACTATAGACGGTTTGTGAAAAACTTCTCCCAAATTGCCTTGCCACTCACGCAGTTAACAAAGAAGGATGCCGAGTTTGAGTTGACCAAGGATTGTGAAGAGAGCTTCCAGACGCTTAAAGACCGATTAACTTCTGCTCCGGTCCTGACCATTTCAAATGGAATAGGAGGACTGATTGTTTATTGCGATGCCTTAAAGATTGGGCTAGGCTGTGTTTTAATGCAACACGGAAGGGTAATTGCCTATGGGTCGCGACAGTTGAACAATCATGAAAAAAATTACCCAACTCACGATCTGGAATTAGCCACAGTAGTATTTGCATTGAAAATCTGGAGGCATTACCTGTATGGCGAGAAATTCTTGGTCTACTCCGACCTTAAGAGTCTAAAGTATTTATTCTCCCAGAAGGAACTAAACATAAGGCAGAGAAGGTGGATTGAATTCCTGAAGGACTATAACTGTGAAATCCGGTACGAACCAGGAAAGGCCAATGTAGTCGCTGATGCACTAAGTCGGCCACCTGGTATTCTGGCTAGAATGCAAGTTAAGCAAATGGAAATGCTGGACTGTCTCATGTACTTTGATGTCTAGCGTTATGTGCAAGGAAAGCAAATGATTTTGGCGTACCTTCAAGTCCAGCCAGAGGTGATAAATGAGGTAAAAGGATGTCAAGCGAATGATTCTTTTCTTGTAAAGATCATGAGCGAGCTAGATAAAGAATCCCGAAGTGATTTTCAGGTTACGTCGGATGGAGCATTAAGATTCGGGAATCGATTATGTGTGCCGGATAACAAAGAATTAAAGGAGAAAAATTTTAAGGAAGCCCATCGATCCCATTATACGATCCACCCATGAGCCAATAAGATATACCAGGATTTGAAGAAAATATTCTAGTGGAGGAATATGAAACGGGACATTGCAGCCTACGTGGAAAAATGCCTTGTATGCCAACAAGTGAAGGCCGAAAGAAAGCAGCTGTCCGGGTTATTGCAACCAATGCCGTGTCTAGGTTGGAAATGAGAAGACATTACTATGGACTTTGTGACCGGACTACCAAGGACGCCAAGGAAACATGATGCTATTTGGGTCATAGTTGACCAGCTAACAAAGTCAGCCCATTTTCTGGCAATCCAGACAACATATTCCCGTGATAAATTAGCCCAACTGTATGTAAACGAGGTTGTCAGGCTCCATGGTGTGCCTGCCTCTATTGTATAAGATAGAGACCCTCGCTTTGTTTCACAGTTCTGAAAAAGTCTGCATAAAGAATTGGGTATTGAATTAAAATTTAGTACTACTTTTCATCCGCAAACTGACGGCCAATCAGAGCGGACTATCCAAATCCTTGAGGATATGTTAAGGGCCTCGGTCTTAGAGATGAAAGGGGCTTAGGATAATTATTTACCCTTAGCAGAATTTGCTTATAATAATAGTTACCAAGCCAGCATAGGCATGACCCCTTTTGAGGCCTTATATGGAAGGAAATGTAGATCGCCGATTCACTGGGAGAAGCATGGAGATAAAAGAATTTTGGATTCTGTTATTATTAAGGAGACAGCAAAAAAGATAAAGTTAGTGCATGAGAATCTCAAAGTGGTCCGGAGCAGACAAAAGAGCTATGCAGACCATATGAGATCTACATTAGAATTTGAAAATGGTGATTTTGTATTCCTAAAGGTATCGCCATCTAAGGAAAAGTACAAGTTCGGGGTAAAAGGAAAGCTAAAGCCACGATTTATTGGCCCTTTTGAAATTTTAGAAAGGGTCGGAGAAGTAGCTTACAGACTTGCACTACCTCCGAACTTGGCAGAAGTACATGACGTGTTTCACGTATCAATGCTCCGGAAGTAAGTCCATGATCCGACTCATGTAATTGAGTATGAACCTTTGACAATCGACAAAGACTTGTCCTATGTAGAGGACCAATGAAAATCTTAGAACGAAGGGAACAGAGACTACGCACCAAATCAATCGCTCTAATAAAGGTGCTCTGGAAGAATCACACTCCCAAAGAGGCAACTTGGGAACAAGAGGAGAGATTCGGAATAAATACTCCTATTTATTTTCTCAAGGTTAGTAACTTTATTTAAAATTTTGAGAACGAAATTTTTATAAGTAGGGGTGATTGTAACGGCCCAGATTTTAAAACATAGGAAATACCAGTCATCAAGTCCTTATAATCCGGTCAACGTCAGTTGACCGAAAAAATATAATAAGAAAAGTAAATCGGCCTTAAGATGAAATCAAGTTTTGCCCTTATTGGATGAAAATCTAGTCTGGATTTCCTTTGATAAAAAGAAGTCCAGATTTTCTTGATGAAAAGAAGTCCGAATTTCCTTTGATGAAAAACAAGTCCGGTTTTATTCTTAAGAATCAAGTCCAGCCAAGGAAAGAGTACATTATATGAATGTAAGGCCGAAGTGACTTGAAGACCGAAGTGGCTTTGTGGAGGCCGGAGTAGCATTGTGGTTATTAAGGCCGAAGTGGAATTGTGGGAAGAAAGCCAAAGTTGATAATCCAGTCAACAAGTGTTGACCGAAAATTGTGTATGAATAATTCAGTCAACGCCGATAGTTGACCTGAATGTGATTACAAGAGAAAGCAAAATCCTGCTAGGTTCAATTCATCAGGAATTTAATGTGTTCACATGAGAAAACTAAATTTTGTGAATCAGGAATTAATTGAGAAATCTTAATTCTGTTGGGTGCAGTTAACTAGGAATTTATGAACTCCTTAATTAATGATCTAATTATTAAGGAAACTTTTTGGAAATTAATAAGAAACATTTCCCCTGTACTATCAATCATTAATAATGGTCTTCATTAATAAGAAATATTTTTCCTGTATTGCCAATCATTAATGACGATTATTAGATGCAAGGCCTATAAATAAGAATTAGAAGAATGGAAGGAGTCGCGTAATAGAGTTGCTTATATCAGAAGGCCAAAAGCTCAAGGCAAAGTAGAAGAAACCCAAGTAAGATACTCACCCCTGTTTTCAAGTTCATGATTATGCATGATTTCTATGCTAGTATATTTGATATTATATGAACATATATTATGATTCTGTTCTTTTCATATCTGACGCTTAAAGTATGATTATTTGTCGATCAGTGCATATTTAAGGAAAAGACTTTATGATGTTCGGTTTTGTATGATTATCTACCCAATTATATGAACTCTGATAATTTACAGAAAAGAGCTCCGTCTTTTGAAGAAAAGTACTCTGTCCTTTTACAGAAAAGTGCTCTGTCTTTTGAAGAAAAGTACTCCGTCCTTTTACAGAAAAGAGCTCCGTCCTTTGATGAAAAAGCACTCCGTCCTTTTATGAAAAAGAGCTCCGTCCTTTTTATGAACAAGTACTTAGTCCTTTGAAGGAAAATCACTCCTATTTTAGAGCTCCGAATTTTAAAGAAAAATCACTCCATTTTTTTAGAACTCCAGATTTAAAAGAACCCCAGCTTTATAAAGAACTCTGCCTTTTTTATGTAAAAGAACTCCGGCTTTGAAAAGAACTCCGCCTTTATGAATAATGAACTCCGGTTTTTAAGAACTTTGGATTTTAGAAAAGAACTCCAGCCTTTGAAAAGAACTTCGGATTTTGAACTCCGCCCTTTAAAGAAAAGAACTCCGGCTTTGAAAAGAACTTCGGATTTAAGATTATATGGACTTCAACTGATGAAGTAAAGAACAAGGCTATATGAAAATGCATATAATATGGACAGCAAGTGGAACTCTATGACTTTCGAACTATGATGGATGGCCATTAAAAAACATGAACAAAGAACCGAGTTTCCATTAAGCTTGCTGTTAAAGATGGATGAAGGATATTGGAGTGACACTCAAGGATTGCCTCCTAGGCCACGGGAGGGGACTTTCTGGTGGCATAAGAACTATGGATTACGGCCTCGTATGCCGGGTTAAAGGCATTACCTCCCGCCCCGGGGAGCATAATGAGGGGATACGGCTTTAGGTTGTGGGGTTACACACAACCCATCCTCGATATTGTCCGCTTCCGTCCGATCCCTGAAGATGATAAGAATTCTCAATTGTTTTTATGAGTTTTTAGTAGACAAGACAAGAAGAAAAAGACTAAGGAAATTCCGAACTAAAAGACATGATAATTTTCGTATGCTAAATTATATTCGCTTATATATATGTGTTTATGTTCTTTGTTTTCTGCACGTGAGTATTTTGCTGGGCTTTGTAGCTCACTCTTGTTATTTTCAAATGACGAAAGGCTCATGGAGGACGAAGTTGAGTAGATCATTATGGTGTAGCCAAATAGTTCGGTTAGCCGAAGCTGATTAAATGAATAGCTTGTTTAATTATTTTGATATTTTGTGGAGACTTATAAAACTGTTCCGCTGTTATAAACTAATTAATATTAGCATGTTTCTGTGTTATGAATAAAAGTTATAATTTTTAGCAAGCATCTTAGGGCAATTAGGTCCGGCTAACATTAGAGATTGCCGGACAAGTTTGAAATCAAACCGGTGGGCCAGCTTTACACAGTTCGGACTCATGAGATCCTGTGTATGATTGAAAAGAAAATTTTTATGTCCACTTTATTAATATTTTAAGACAAGGATTTAGGCTTGACGGCGGCTTTATGCGGTGGAATAAAGTTGGGCTGTCACATTCACACAAGCATTTATATTTTGTAGTTTTGTATATGTTATGAGAAATTATATGTATTTATATTTTTAGTTTGGCTTGTTATTGTATATTGTATATATGGCAAATGATCAGATAGTTCAATCTCCGCTGTATTTGGATATACATATATATGCTTCCGTAGGTTATTGTAGGCTGTAACAAATACCTAGTGCAATCTCTCTTTGGCCAATATTATATTTAGATACACAGCATTGGAGCCAAGAATAATTTATCGTAAATTTGATCCTGTGTGGTTTTATGTGCTATTGGTGTATGTTGTCGGATATTAGAGTTATTTGGATGTATTTTGTGTATTGTACATGAGATTATACAGGTTTTTATATCAGTTTGATGGTCGTATTACAGATAAAAATCTGCTAGATTTTTGACAAAAAATATACTCCGTCACAGTTGGTATCAGAGAAAAAAGATATGCCTTAGGTTTCATTTGAATCTTATACAAAAGCTTAAGATAGATTAAGAAAGGTTGAATAAGTACATGTAGGCGTAAGACAATTAAGTTAGACCGGATAGTTTTAGTTATCCTAGTTGGCTAATTTAGACTAAAACTAAGATAGGAATAGCGAATAAGTTTGGTTATCTAACTTATGCGTCCTAATTAATGTCTGAAGAGAGATCTAACCCGTATGCTTTTATTTCAGAAAGGATTTTAGTAATCGCAATAGCTCTTAAAAGGTCTATTCGTGGTAGTGGACAACCATGAGGTCGAATGGATGAGTTGTAGGGAGACGCCATGAGGGTTAAATTTGACCGATGCCAATTTAGTGTTTGAATTGATCAACATTGATTCGAGGCCTAAGTTTAGGTTTAAATAGCTCTGGGTTGAGCTCCTTGAGTTAGTAATTTGCTAAGAAGGGATGTTTGAATTAGATGATCAAGCATGATGGATAGGCTTGAGTCAATTGCTCGAGATTTGTATAACTTAGAGTCAATTCTGGTGTAATAAATCTAATGATATCGATTTATAATCGAATTAGTGATACTTAAGTGCCTAAACTTTTGGGTAGCTCAGATCCAATAGAGGTTGAGGTATGGATCCTGAGAATTAATGTGACGAACCAGGTTATTTTCCTTAAATAACCCTTCGTCAATAAAACTTTATTGTCCAGAGTTTTCTCTATAACTGGACAAAAGACCGATATACAACTTGGTTAAATAGGCTAAGCATACTTTTCACAGGATCTCACAATTTTGCCATTTGATTCATGGCTTCAATATAGTATTCTGATCGTGCTGTATTGGATCTAGAGATATGCCATCTAATAACCTCGTTCGTGAAACATCAAAACAAAGTGCGGAAGCCTACTATAATACCATGAACTGCGGAAGCATCACAAAATAACCAAGAACCATACCTAATCCCGAGTGGCTGTCCATAACAAATTTAATGTTCACATCCTTGCTGCACTTGTCTGTCTAATCCTGCCAAGCAAGCCTTTCCTTGTCCTATTAACGTGCTTTCATCTGAAAAACCACAGATAGCAAGAGTGAGCTTATTGCTCAGTAAGTATAATCATACGTCACTGTCAAACTGTGAATCATGATAATGGTGAGGGTCAACATGC
>JAODPA010109924.1:0-19707 GCA_025585075.1 Nepenthes mirabilis
ATAAATATTAAAAACCTCTATTTGTGTTTTTTCTAACTAAAGTTATAATTTTTTTTTTTGAAACAACTTAGGATGGATATTCAATCCAAACCCAAAAAACTTTGTAATAAATTGTTCGTGATAATTAAACAAACATATGTTTTATATAAACCGATACATAAATACGGTGCAATCGAAACAGGTTTAGTTTTTCACGTTGAAATTCCTTCTCTTAATGTATAATTTGATCATTCGAGTGACATCCGCAGTATCAATAAAAAAAAGCCAGTAATTTTGAGCTCGAACATGTGCTTTTGTTTAATTCCGAATTTCCTTTGTTGTCGTGGGGCCCCATGACTTTTGGCATGTGTTGGGCCTCTCTCATGCAAACCAGTGATAATCATACATGCATGTGACTCACCCGCACGTGTCAGAAAATCAACGCTCGAGATTCCCTCAATAATTTCCACCTACGTACCGGCCACCGTTTGATCCTACCCCCAACACTTTCTAGCCCTAACTCAACCCAAGTCACTAACCACAGTTAAAACCTTCAGCTTAGCCCGCCCTCGCCTCCACTGCCCTTTCGGTCTCTCTCCTCACCCTCTGACCCTCTGCTATCCACCCGGAGAGAGAGGGGAGTTGAGCTGAGTTTAGATCTCTCTCTCTCTCTCTCTCTCTCTCTCTCTCTGAGCTCCCCCTCTACGCACCAAGTTCGTTCGATGTCGATTTTTCTCTCTTTTTATAGATTATAGGATTATGCTTCGGTTCTTAGATCTGATTTATCATTTCAGTCCCTCACCAATCATCACCTTTTGATTTCAAGATGATGACTTGAGAAAAGCCAAAAAAAAAAAAAAAACCAGAACGGTTATGTTTTTTTTCCCCTATTCCTCTTTGCTTTTTTCTGTCCTCACATTTTCTACTACTTCTCCCCTCTGTCTCGTCACACCCAGATCTAGTGTTGGGAGGAAGAAGATATGAAATCAAACTTCTTCTGTTAGCATTTTTTGTTGACGGATCTGATGTTTTTTCTGCCTAGATCAGCCTGTCATTGTACAGCATTGAGATAGAAGAAGAGAGATGAATTACTTTCCGGAGGAGGTGTTGGAGCATATCTTAGACTTCGTGACATCGAACAAAGAACGAAACGCGGTGTCGTTGGTGTGCAAGACATGGTACAAGGTGGAGAGAGAGAGTAGGTACAGAGTGTTCATAGGAAACTGCTATGCCACCAACCCAGAGAGGCTAATCGCGAGGTTCCCGAGGGTGAAGTCGCTGACGCTAAAAGGGAAACCCCATTTTGCGGATTTCAATTTGGTTCCGCACGACTGGGGTGCGTTTGTAGATCCCTGGATTAAGACTTTGGCTAAGGCGTGCCCTGGCTTCGAAGAGCTGAGACTCAAGCGGATGGTTGTGTCGGATGAAATTCTCGAACTGCTCTCGAAGTCTTTTGTTAATTTTAAGTCTTTAGTATTGGTTAGCTGTGATGGTTTCTCGACCGATGGGCTTGCTGCTATTGCTGCAAACTGCAGGTATGAATCTTTATTCTTTTTTGTATTTGCTTTTCTTTTGTTTTTGTTTTTGTTTTGTTTTTTTCCCTTTTATTTTTACATTTTGCATATGTTCATCTAGTACCTAGGTGTTTACTGGGACTTTGGAGCTGCCTTAGACTTTACAATTCCGTCAGATGCCTATTCAATAATAACGAAAATTCTCGTTTGCTTGTGTGGCAATTTTTTGATGTCATTCTCGTTGGGTTATCATTGGTTTATATGCTTATTATAAAAACTATGTGAGGAAATAGAGCTTAATGTTCGAATGCTTGATTTTTAATGGAAATATGGTCAAAGGGTTGATTTGGAACTTGAGCATCTGTGGGATTAACTTCTTGTCTTCCATTCTTTGGGTGAACTTTCTCAAGGCAGGTTTCTTTCCACCACTACCCTTTTGCTCTTTTATCATTGAAACGTTTCTTAACCTCCTGACCCATATTGAAGCTCTAATTTGAGACTGGAGATTGGAAGGGCTTCCCGGGGGGGGGGGGGGGGAATGTGGCTTTTCATGTGAAGTGCAAAAGGTAGATACTTTATGAAACAAAAGTTTTACCTTTCACGTTCTGTCTTCTCTTTCACCCTTTTCCATAAACACCACTACCGCTGTTAAAGGGGCCGGGGCAAGTTATTCATCTGTTGGCCTTTCATGATTGGTGCCCCTTTTAATTTTCCCTTTTCTCCCCCACCCCCGGACTTTGTTGTTTTGGTTGTGAAGTTTATCGTCAATGTTCTTACCCTATAGCTAAAGATAGTGAGGCCAAGCAAATATATTTGCTTGTTAGCTAGAGGATGTTTAAGTAGGTTGAAAACAAACAAAATGTAATTCTTTTTTCTACAATTACAATTCATTTATCTAATCCTTCCGAAGACCCCTGATTATGGGGAGCTTCTTGCATCGGTCTATCTTTTTTTGAGCTTATATTTCATTCATTGGTTTGTTATCTAAGCCTTACATTATGATGAAACAAAGGTTGACTACCTCCACTGAATTTATTATTTCTTGGAATAGTTCTGTTGAGTTCTTGTCTTTGCGGTGAGTGTTAAGATTGATATGGGATATCATTAGCACTTAGTGGTAATGTTTCCTTTGTCGTATACTTCATAAATATTCTTCTTGCTTCTTTCTCCAGCTATGCAAGTTTGGCAATACAGTTTTGCTAACTGGAGCAACGAGATGGACAAGACAAAGATTGAGTTAGTCCCTTTTATCATTTTGTTGGATCTTGCTGACACATACTCCTTCCTTTACTAGGTATCTACGGGAACTGGACTTGCAAGAAAATGAAGTTGATGATCGTAGCGGTCATTGGCTTAGTTGCTTTCCAGAAAGCTGCACCTCACTGGTGTCCCTCAATTTTGCATGCCTCAAGGGAGAAATTAACCTATCAGTCCTTGAGAGACTTGTAGCAAGAAATCCTAATCTTAGGAGTTTGAGGTTAAACCGTGCAGTGCCTGTTGAGACACTTCAGAAGATTATCACGAAGGCTCACAGACTGGTGGACCTGGGCACAGGATCCTTCATCCACGAGCCAAAGTCTGAGACATACCAAAAACTTAAGAATGCCATGTCCAAGTGTGAGTCAATCAGGAGCTTATCTGGATTCTTGGATGTTGCTCCTCACTGCCTGACTGCTGTATATCCAATTTGTCCACATCTGACCTCCTTAAACTTGAGCTATGCTCCTGGGATTGATAGCAATGAGCTGATAAAGCTTATTCGGCACTGCAGGAAGCTTCAGCGACTATGGGTTTGTTGTCTACTTGACTTCTCTTGATGTATGCTTAATCAGCCTTTATCTTTCAGTTTCTGACTAATTTGATCCATACTTTCTGCAGATATTGGATTGTGTAGGAGACAAAGGACTAGGAATTGTCGCAGCTACATGTAAGGAATTGGAAGAACTAAGAGTTTTTCCATCCAATCCCTTTGGACCTGGAAATGCTGCTGTCACAGAAGAAGGGCTGGTTGCCATTTCTGTTGGCTGCCACAAACTACATTCATTGCTTTACTTCTGCCAACAGATGACCAATGCTGCCTTAATTACTATTGCAAAGAACTGCCCTAACTTTATCCGCTTCAGACTCTGTATCCTTGATCCTGCAAAACCCGACCCTGACACCATGGAGCCACTAGATGAAGGTTTTGGGGCAATTGTCCAGTCATGCAAGCGACTAAGACGTTTATCCATTTCGGGGCTGCTTTCTGATAAAGTTTTCCTTTACATTGGAACATATGCTGAGCAGCTGGAGATGCTTTCTATTGCCTTTGCTGGGGAAAGCGACAAGGCAATGCTATATGTGTTGAATGGTTGCAAGAAGCTCAGGAAGCTTGAGATCAGGGATTGCCCATTCGGGAACATGGCACTTCTGGCTGACGTGGGGAAGTATGAAACAATGCGATCCCTTTGGATGTCTTCCTGCGAAGTCACTCTTCAAGGCTGCAAGACACTGGCAAGATTGATGCCAAAGTTAAATGTGGAGATCATAAATGAAAATGATCTGTGGGATGAAATACCTGCTGATGATGATAGGCAAAAAGTTGAAAAGATGTACCTGTATCGAACATTAGTTGGGCCCAGGCAAGATGCTCCAGGCTTTGTCTGGACCTTGTAATTTTATCAGGTCATCCCTTGCTATCATCAAAGTAGGGATATTGTGTTGTCCTGACTGAGTTATGAGCATTTAGTTTGATGCTGGATTCTTGATGTCTTTGCTTGCTGCGTGACTTAGATATATTTCCATGTCAGTAGTTCCCTCTACTCCCGCATCACTTGTGGCTTGTGACCAACTGCGGAAGACTTGGCCTTCTCTCATAAAAGAGCATTGAATTACCGACTTTGGATTTTGTGGGTGTCGAAGGGTTTGCATAATTTTGTACCATGAACTATGTTCTCAAATTGGTGTACACTCTTGATAATTTGGCACGTAACAATATTAATATCTAAGATGCTTGGACCATCCCTTATAGGTATAAATAGGTCTATATGAACTGGCAGCATAATATGAGGATTATACTTTGATTTTAATTTTTTAAATGAAATCAAATCCAGAATCTTGGATAAAAGAAAAAAGCTAACAGATGACGTGATTGTTAAATTTGGCACGCAACAATTTAACTCTCTGTAAAGATTCATTCATCCATTGAGTGTACACTGTTGATGATTTGGTATGTAACAATGTTACTTTTTCTGATGCTTCATTCATCCTTTGTAAGTATAAATAGGTTTATTAAAATAGCCAATATAATATGAAGCATCTGCTTGATTTTAATTTTCAAAATAAAATCAAACCTAGATTCTTCAATGAAGTAATAGAAGGCGATGGTGTGTAAATTAAGTGATTTTGTTCATGTTTCAAAGCCCATATAGTGATAAAAGTCGAGTAAAATGGCTGCACTCGGAATATGAGATTTCGGCAACATCCACACTCTTATTTTCAGCACCACGAGTGGGATACACTGAACGGGAAATGAGAGGGTAACGCATGCGTAAATATAGAAACTATTGCATCCCGGGTCTACGGTTGCCGTACGAATTAGGGAGCATTCGAATTCCCAAGCACGTGGTAGCGTCAGACAAAGGGTCCGGTTTCCGTAACTCTAAATCTGGACCTGCACAACACAAATAACAAATAAGAGGTCAGAGGTCCGGCGGAATTTCTGCCACCACGGCTACTCCGACGCTTAAATCAGCAAGTTTTCGCAATGAACGGAAATAACGCACGCGGCGAGCAATGCACGGATGAATGCTGATGAAACGTGAGTGATGTGTATGCTTTAGCGTGGGGGATGCAATGAGCAGGTTACGGAAGGCCTGGCTTCCTTAATGCACCGCAATGGATGGCTGACTTCCTGCTGCCTGAATAGACTTGGGGACGGTGATCATGAGAGAAACGGACTCGCTCACGGCTACAAGAAATGAGCCTTATCTCAGCTCGAGTTCTTTCTCTATTGTGATCTGCTCAGAGGAGGGAGGATCAGAATTCGAACCCCTTTCTTTGTGAGGAGAGGGAGCTCTTATAAGCTCCTCCCAATTGGACTCTGGGAGCCAAAATGCCCGTTGCTAGGGCTTCCTTGCCCCTAGTCGTTGTCGCTGACCGTCGGTCATGTCGGTTGTCGTCTTGCGGTGGCGGGTAGGCTCCTGAGCGCTGTCAGCCACGTCTGGTCTTCCCCTGAGCAGTGATTGGCTGGTTGTCTGTGGGCGGCTACTTGAGCTGCTGGCGTAGTGCTAGCTGCTTCTTCATTGGTTGGCCTTTTCTCCCTCCTGTTGGTTTTTCGGCAGCCCATTAATGCGCTGCAGGGCGCTCGTCGTCTTCTGCCAACGGGCGGCACGTATACCTTCTGCGCAATTGGGCTGGGCTCGATATCTTTCGCGGGCCTTGACATCTTTTGTGGGCCTTGACATGGGACCCAACACTAACCCCCATGCTTGGGTCGGCCAGTGGTCAGGCCTGGCATGTTCCTTGGGTCCACTCTATGGCCTCATAGCCTTCTTTGTGCTGCGCCACCGTTTGTCATTTTCTGGACTCGCACCTTCCCCAGGAGACTACGCAGGCCTTTCTGACGTTGCCGTGACTCGTCGCCCTGATTGGTAAGATTCGCACGTCTTGGGTTGCGTCTGATTAGGGGTCTTTCTTGTTCTGTGAAAGACATCTGCTGGTAAACGTCTTGCGCTGGACAAGAGAATGGCTCCCATCTTGGCCATAAATAGGAGGGGCTCCTTAGCGAGTGGAGCACATCCCTTGGCTACCTTTGGAGAAACAATGAGAAGATCTTGGCTCGCTCCACCCTCAGCGGGGATCCGAGAAGGAGTTGGATGGACTAGCTGGATGCTCGAAGCCCTTGATGAAGACCGTTCTAACTCCCGCGTAGCGGTCCACTTCTCATGCTAATAAGGTTGGCTCAGCCACTTTGCTGTCGTCGTGTATCCCCTCTCAGGGTTGTGGCTCGCCTAGAGCGCGGTGGGGCCCTGGTGAAACCTCAACGGGGATGTTTCCCGCTGGTGGAGGGTGTCGCTCATGGTCTCCACCTCACTGAGTTCGAGCGCAGACCGTAGAGTGGGAGAGGCCGGAGCCTCCGTGAGGGAGTCGCAGGGTGTTTCCTCTACTTCCCCGGAGTGCTTTCCTGCCTCGGTGCTGACCCCACCCCGATGGATCGCGCTACGGTGGCTTCCATTTCGGGGGGGGTGCTCCTCGTGGCCGCCTTCGCTCGCTTGGTGAACTACCGACGGCTCCTGGCCACGGGGATCTCATGTAGTTCACGTTTCCCAAGCTCATCTGAGGCTGTCACGAGGGACCCGGGGCCTCACACCATCGTCTTCCTTCGTCTTTCTCGCACTACTATCGTTGTAGATCTTGTACTTTGTAAGAAAGTATTGATTAATGAAAGAAGTAGCCCTTTTTTGACTTCATCTTTTCCTTCTCTTGGTGTGTGCTTCTTTTTTTTATTGAACATTTTCCCCTGGTGATCTGCGTTCAATCTTGTGGAAACGGAGGGTCCACTGTTGGCGGTTACGTCCCCCGGTGTGACTGGCGCATTAATTGCTTGCATGGTCAGGAGGTGATGCGTTATGAAGACTTGCCTGGGAAACGCGCGAGGCTTCAGGGACCTTCCACGTGCAGGGCGCCCGTTGGCCAAGCTCTGGGGCCCTTTGTCTTCTTAACGCCACCGTTTTCAGGAGAATAATCTGCCTATTTGAACGCGTTACTTTACTCTAGGGCTTTGCGTTTCCCTACGCTTGTGTGCTTAATAGTTGCACGTTCTTTCCGTGTGCGTCCTCACTGTGAGTTCAATGGAGGATTTATCATACGAATCGGAGTGTTCTTCCGGTGAGTCGGAGTCTGGCTCTCATGTTCCTAGGGCTTCGGGCGCCGATGCACAGGAGGGGCTTGCTCTGAGGCTACTGTCGTGGGCCCTGCTTGATTTCTGCAGGTGCCTTCGGGCTTCGAGAGGGTAGAAGTCTCTGGCTCCTCCTGGGAACGCGCTCCGGGGAGGAGGGACCTCTCACTCTAGTAGACCACTAGGAGGCTCCAGAGCGCGGAAGCGCCCGCGCAAGCCGCAATGGCTGAGGTGGAGTAGCTGAGGGCTCGTGCGTCGCATTTGGAGGACGCATGGGTTGAGTCGGAAGCCAGGGCCTCGCGTCTCACCAGCGCCAATGTGGCAGCTCAGGCCCACATACGGGTCCTTGAAGAGGAGATCGGGCAGCTGTGGCAACACCATAGGGCTGATGTCGAGAGGTTGCAGACAAAGCTAAGGACGAGGCTTCCGCCGGAGCAAGTTGATCCTGCTCTGGAGAGGAGTTACTAAGATGCGATTCGGCTTAGCCGGAGGCTGGTCTCGCTGGAGGATCTGAACTTCCGCGTCGGCGTCTTGGACCCCCGCAACTTCAGTGCCCGAACCCGTGCGCAGCTAGTTGATTACCCAGCCTCAAGCTCGTCCTCAGACCGCGCGGGTCGCTAGCGGATAGCCACCGTTATTGTCACTTCTTCTCTTTTTTTTTTGACGACCGTTGAAACAAGATTTGCTGCTGCAATGAAACTCGTCGTTTTGTCGTACCGTTTCATCTTCTGTAATCTTTGTTTCTGGATTTTCGTCTTTCATTTTACATTTCTGTGCGCCCCTTAGCGGGCTTCGCTATCGTGAGCCTCCATTTAATGCAGAGGTACCAGCGTGGACCTCTGTCAGGAGGCTGAGGCGACGTGCCTGTCAATCTGGCACCTGGCCATGATTGCGGGTGACTTCAGGCCCTGCGATGCGCTGTGAAGCTGGCACGTGTCCCGGTGACCTGCGGTGGGCGTCGCTTATGTTTCCCGCCTATTGGCCTTCCGTTGCCTATTTAAACTAGCCAGGGCGGCTCTTTCCTCTTGCTGAGATTTTTCCTGTAGCTAACCTGTGTTGAGAAAGAGACATGGCAAAAAAGAGAGAGAGCTCCTCTTCTTCCTAAGCTCCCAGGGCGAGTCGCCATGGCATTCACAATACGAAATCCGTCCTGATGGCGAGTGCTATTGCCGCCCTTATGGTTGATTACGGCCTCCCCAGCGATTGGGGTTACCGTGCTCCTGGTACCTTGGACAGAGCCAGCGCCCCCTAGCAGGCTACGTCACAGCCTACGAGCACCACTTGAGGGAGGGCTTCGTTAGCCTATGTCGTGTACGCTGTACGTGCTGGTGGAGGCATTGGGAGTCCCCGTGGCGAGACTCCACCCCAACACTTTACGTTACTTGTTGTCCTTGTGCATCTTTGCTCATCTCCACGACGGTTCTTTCGACGCCAAGGCCGCAAGGCTAATTTTTCACTTCACGGAGTCGGAAGACTGGGTGTCGATGTCGCCAAAGACGAGTTTCCATTTTTGGGGAACTAATCCCGATTCGGTTAAGGGCTGGAAGGACCGATACTTCTTCCTGCAAGAGCCCCCGGATTCTGAGCTTTCACGCATGTTGGGCCCGATTTCAGGGTTCTTCCTTGAGAAGCTGCCGACAGAGGATGCTGTGGGGGTGGCGGAGTTGATCACCGCCATCCAATCTGAGGAGGTGAAGTTCTCCATCAAGGGTTATTTCTTGACGTCTATCATATTCGAGGCCTCCAAGTGGGGGCCTTCATCAGGGTGGAGAGCCGCTGGTCCTAGCAAAAGAGAACATGGGGGTGCAGCTGCTCCCCGATTGTCCGGAGGGGACGAGGGGGAGAGCTGCTCACTGTTGGAGTCGTCCTCGGATGATGATGAAGTTGAGGCTCCTCTGAAGAGGTTGATGGAGGCCGGAGGGACTTCAGCGCGGAGGTCCCAAAGACAAGCTGCCAGTTCTACCATTGAGGTTTGGAGTCTGGTCCTAAAGGCGGCTGCAAGCGCGGGCCACCAACCGGAGACCGTCGGACCGTCGCCGACTTCGGTCGCCAGGCTAGTCGAGCCCAAAGCCTACGCGGTGGAGTCTCAACCCACTGGGGGGCCTCTAGCGCATTCCATCACAGAAGTATTCGTGGATGTGGCTCCGGAATGGCGGGCGACGTTTTGGATCTTGATGACCCGGAGGTGTCGCGCTCAGCCGCGCTTGCACCAGTGTCGGAGATAGGGGGACCTGCGGAGCCGACCGTTATTTTTGTGGAGCCCATTTTGGAGGGTGGGATCCTCGAGGACACAGCCTCACCATCGGAGGAATGAGTCGCACTGGTTGCTGACCCATCGGGAGCTTGCGAGGGGACAGTCGGGATGCCTTCGGGGTTGGAGCCCCCGAGTGCACCTACGGTTGCCACCCTTCCCATAGCTTGGCCTCGTTGGGTGAAGGAGAGGAGCCCCAGGAAGGTGCTCCGCCAGGTGACTCTGTATACTCTCCGAACGCTGCTCCAACTCAGGTACAACTGCTTCGATCTGGCCTTCCCTTGCTGTTGCATGTTTTGGGGGGTTCCTCTAACGTCTTCTCCTTCGTAGGCTTTTGGAGATACTGATTCTTTTGACGAGCTGACCGCCCTCCTCCACGGGGGCTTTCGTCACGGGCAGCAGGCCATCCATGACGCAAGAGCCCGGGTCGCCTCTCTTCGAGGAGATAGCGAATGGGCGCAAGAGGAGAACAGGCGCTTGCAGCAGAAGGTGGCGTAACTAGAAGTCCTGCTTGTGGCTATAGAGGATGATAACGCACGCCTGGCCAGGAGTATGGTTGATAGGCTTACTCCATCGGAGTCGGAGCTCTTGCTGGAGACTCGGTATTGGGACGGTATTCACTTGTGCAGGAAGATTTCTTCCTTGGTGGCTCTTGATGTACTGGAAGGAGTTTTCCATCCGGGAAACGCCGGGATCAGGGAGGCATCCCGCCTGAGGAACTTTTTTGAGGAGGCCGGCTCGTCTCGTCCTCCTGAGTAGTCTTCATCTGTATAGGTTGCTTTGTTGTTCTTTGTCACTACCCCTTGCTACTGTACTGCGCTTGTTTCTGGTAAACTAATAAAGAGTGGCTTCTTCTTTTTTCGTACTCGTTCTCTTCTGATGCGGTATGCTGCTCGCACCTTTCGCCTGGTGTGATGTGTGGGATTCTGTCCTGTACTTGAGTGCTAAGCTCGCAGAGCTATTGTCGCCAAGGCCCTATCCAGGAGCCTTCTTGCGCTGTACTCGTCCTTCGTCAGAGGACGTTGTCGCAACTCACGCGTTTAGTGGGAAACTCGATCCGCTAAGGCGGATGTCGTCGCAAGTCCCGTGGAACCACAACAAAGGGGTGCCCGGGTTTTTAGGCCACGGCCACCGGGTTTCAAGTCTAGGCCTTAGTCACGTGGTATACGCTGGAGGTGTGTGGCCCCTGCTCAAAGCGTTGTAATCACCATGTTTAAGGTCCTAACCCATGACCATTGTAGACTGAGGGTGCTCTCTTCCATGTGAGAAGGTCGCCACATGCCTGCGATATTTGCCCCCTATGGTTTTTGTTGGCCGAGAACTGGGAAGATTCCAAAGCCCCGAGGCCTAATGTTTTGACTGCCCGGTTCGATTGGCGTAGAGCCATAATCGATGAATGCCCTGTCTAACTTGCTCGCTGCATGAGCGAGATTCTTTGTGGCCGCTTGTGGGCCGCTTGGCGCACGATCGATGAATGCCTTGTCTGACTTGCTCGCTGCATGAGCGAGATTCTTTGTGGCCACTTGTGGGCCGCTTGGCGCACGGCCAAGGGTTTGCTTTACTGATGGATGATTGTTCTGCCGACTTAGGGGCAGTTTAGGTCGTTTTAATTTAAGAATGTCATGCATGTCAACAATTCACACAAATGGAGATGCGAAATAACAGGAAAAGTGATTTTATTAACAAAAGACATTACACATGTACAAGCATTCACCATGGTGCACGTGCGTATTTTACTTGGGTTGACGTAGCGTTACTGGTAGTACTTCCTTAAGTTGGCGGCGTTCCAGATCCGCGGGACCAGTTTGTCGTTCTGGGTGTGCAGCTTGTACGCTCCGCTCTGGAGGATTGCGGAGACGAGGAATGGACCCTCCCACCCGGGGGAGAGTTTATTCCTATTCGCAGTCTTTCCTGCCACCTCTACGATCTGAAGGACCAGATCTCCAATTTCGAGGGGATGTGCCTTCACCTGCTTGTTGTAGTACTGTACGACGCGCTGCTGATAGGCTGCGGTCCGCAGTCGTGCTGCATCTTGAACCTCTGAGAGCTGGTTTAAGCTTTCCCGAAGCCTCTATGCGTTGGTGGCCGGGTCGAAGCACTCGACCCGCAGGCTTGGCATCCCCACCTCCACGGGGACCACAGCCTCAGGCCCAAAATAGAGGTTGAAAGGCGTCTCTCTTGTCGGCTCCCGGGGGGTCGTTCGGTACGACCAGAGCACGGATGGTAGCTCTTCAATCCAGGAGTCCCCTGCGTATTTCAGTTTGGTTTTTAATCCGTGCAACAACGTGCAGTTGGTGACCTCAACCTGTCCGTTGGCCTGGGGATGTGCCACGGACGTGTAGATCAGCTTGATGCGGAGATCGCAGCAGTACTTCGTGAATTGCTTCCGGTGAACTGGGTTCCATTGTCCATCATCATGACCTCAAGAATCCCGAAGCGGCAAATGAAACCCTGACGGAGGAACTCCTTCGGGTTCTACTCGGTGATCCTGGCAAGGGGACAACTTCTACCCATTTGGTAAAGTAGTCGATGCCAACGATCAAGAATTTTCTCTGTCTGAAAGCTAAGGGTAGAGGTCCAAGTATGTCGAGTCCCCATTGCGCAAACGGCCACGGGGACTGGAGGCAATGGAGCTCCATGTGTGGCTGATGCGTCATGGGGCCGTGGAACTGGCAACTCTCACACTTCCGGACGAACTCCATAGCGTCTCGCTTCATAGTTGGCCAATAGAACCCTTGTCGCATGACCTTGAACCCCCAATGTGCGAGCCGCATAACCCCAGGTGTACTTCGCTCAGCGTATATTTGGCTTCCCTTGGAGTAAGGCATTTCAGGAGTGGAGTGGAGTATCCTCGCCTGTACAATCTTTCGCTAAGGATTGTGTACCATCCTGCTGTTCTCTTAATCCACTTGGCCTCGCTGGCATCATCAGGAAGGGTTCCCTTGGTCAGGTACTTTACGTACGGCGTCATCCAATTGCTTACTTCGTCGACCCATAGTATTTCTTGATCTTCGGCGTCAATGCTAGGTGCGGTTAGGAATTCCCTTGGTTCCCTGGCGTACTGCTCCATGGATCCGGTAGTCGCATCCCGGGCCAGTCGGTCAGCACGCTGGTTATCGGACCGAGGGATATGTTCGATCACGAACCGGTCGAACGCAGGGATCAGGGTCTTCGCCTTTGCCAAGTACCTCACGAGTTGTGGGTTTGATGCGTCGAAGTTCCCCTGCACCTGGTTGACTACAAGCTCGGAGTCGCTGCGCACGACCAATGACGCACGGAACATTCCCTGGCTAGGCGCAGGCCAGCGAGGAGGGCCTCGTACTCCGCTACATTGTTGGTGGTCGGGAAGGCCAGTGCGACGGAGTACGTGATTTCCGTGCCTTCCGGAGTCTTCAGCATGACTCCGACTCCGCAATTTGCTTGGGTGGACGACCCATCCACATTTAGGGTCCACACTGGAGGGTCAGGGTCTTCCATGTTTCCCGGTCTTTCGACATCTTCAGGAGTTAGGGATGTTGCTTCTACGATAAAATCGGCTAGGGCTTGTCCCTTCACGGCTAGCCTAGGCCGGAACTCCACGTCGAATTCTCCAAGTTCGACGGCCCACTTGACCAACCGTCCGGACATTTTCGGCTTCCGTAAGATCGACTTCAGCGGCTGATCTGTCAGTACGACGATCCGGTGAGACTAGAAGTAGGGCCGCAGCTTCTGCGCAGAATAGATGAGGGCGAGCGCCATCTTTTCAGCGTGCGGATAGCGGGCCTCCACATCCGTCAACACCCGGCTTACATAGTACACTGGCCGCTGCACACCCTCGTGCCCCCCAACTAGCATGGAGCTGAGGGCCGCTGGTGACGTTGCCAAGTAGAGGTAAAGGTCCTCGCCCTCATGCGGCGAGCTTAGGAGC
This sequence comes from Nepenthes mirabilis, assembly GCA_025585075.1. Taxonomy (NCBI): domain Eukaryota; kingdom Viridiplantae; phylum Streptophyta; class Magnoliopsida; order Caryophyllales; family Nepenthaceae; genus Nepenthes; species Nepenthes mirabilis. The sequence goes on from JAODPA010109924.1 coordinate 13,530, forward strand.
AGCGGGCTGGCAAGGTACATCTTCAACTCTCGGAAAACTTCGTCGCATTCCTCGCTCCACCTGAACCCTAGCAATTTAGTGCCCTTTAGCGCCTTGAAAAAGGGCAGGTACTTTTCTACTGATTTGGTGAGGAATCACAAAAGGGCTGCTATTCGCCCAGTGAATTTCTGCACTTCCTTTATCGTCCGCGGGGGGTTCAGGTCGAGGATGGCCTTGATCTTCTTCAGGTTGGCTTCAATGCCGTACTGGGACACGATGAAGCCTAGAAACTTTCCTGTGGTCACTCCGAAGGCACACTTGGTGGGATTGAGCTTCATCTTGTGCCGCCGGAGGACCTAAAATGTCTCCTCCAAGTCGTTGACGTGGTCACCAGTGATTTTGCTCTTTACGAGCATATCGTTGACGTAAAATTCCACGTTTTGCCCAATTTGGGTCTCAAACATCTTGTTCACCAAGCGCTGATAGGTTGCGCCAGCATTCTTGAGACCAAAGGGCATCACCCTGTAGCAATATATCCCCTAGTCAGTCATGAAGGAGGTATGCTCCTCGTCCTCTGGATGCATCCGGAACTGGTTGTAGCCAGAATACGCATCCATGAAACTCAAGAGCTTGTGTCCGGACGTAGAGTCCACGAGCTGGTCGATCCGGGGGAGAGGAAAACTATCCTTGGGGCAAGCCTTATTTACGTCGGTGAAGTCAATGCACATTCGTCACTTGCCGCTGCTCTTCTTCAGTAGCACGACATTGGATAGTCACTCCGGATATTGAACTTCCCAGATGAACTCAGCGTCCAAGAGTCTCTTCACTTCTTCCCTTATGGAGACCAACTTCTCGACGGAGTGGTTCCTGCGCTTCTACCGAACGGGCTTTAGGCTCGAGTCAAAGCCCAACTTGTGGACAATCACTTCAGCCGGTATCCCGGGAATGTCAGCGGGAACCCAGGCAAACACGTCAGAGTTGGCCCTTAGGAAGGTAATCAGTTGGTCGCGTTTTGCGGGCTGGAGAGATTTGCCCACGTTGACGCACCTTTCCGGTTCAAAAAGATTCAAAGGGACTGCTTCGGTGGCTTCTCCCAACTGGGCTTGCTGCAGCAGGGTTTCGTCGCGGAGGTCAAGGTCTTCGTCTGGGTAGCACAGTACCGCGGGATTGATCTGAGACAGGTAGCACGTCCGCCCCATCTCCTAGTCTCCAAGGACTTCTCCCGTATCCCACGGAGTGGGAAACTTCACCTTCAGGTATAGGATGGAGGTCACAGCTCCAAAGGTTGTGAGGAAGGGTCTGCCCAATATAGCGTTGTAGGCAGACGGTAGGTTAACGATGCGGAATGCCAGCTCTTGTGTCACAGAGCTCGGGTGGGTCCCCATGGTGACCTCCAGCCGGACTATCCCCTGCACGGGGGCTAGTTCATTTTCCAGGCCGTACAAGGGTCTGCCAGCAGCTTTCATCTGGCTTCGTTTCAATCCAAGTTTAAAGAAGGCGTTGAGATACATTAAATTTTGTGAACTTTCATTATTAATGAAGACTCGTTTCAGTTAGTAGTCATCTTCATTGTCTGAAATGAGAGTAGATACAATAAGGGGATCAGTATGGGGGAGGTTACATGAGCCATATTGTCGCTGCTAAAGCTAATGACATTATCCCTAATCCCTATCCTCGGTCGCTTGTTGTTGGAAGTTGGCTTCTATTCCATACGCCTAGCATCCTCGACGGCTGCGGTGGAAATCATGTTGACAATGCCGGTGACCGTGCGGGCCCTCAGAGGATTGCTGGCCTCACCATCCGAGACCGCGGGTCCCTGCCCCGAACTCTTCACGAACCGCTTGAGGTATCCGCGGTGGATTAGGTCCTCTATCTCCTGCAGTAGGGTCCGACAGTTCTCAGTCGAGTGTCCCAGGCAGCGGTGGTACTGGCAGTATTTGGTCTGGTCACTGCCGCTAGGTCCTTTCGACGTTTTTGGCCACTTAAAGAACTTCTCGTTTTGGATCTGCATCAGGATGTTGGTACGGCTGTCGTTCAGGGGAGTTAAGGATGTCTACCCGTAGTCCTTTCTGGGCCTCGGTGGAGGTCGCTGCTGCTTATGGTGCTTAGGGAAGCGTTGACTGTCCCTGTCCCTCTTTTGCTCGCCAGTTGTACTGGGGGTTCCGGGGCCTGGTCTGCTCGCTCAGGGCGCTTCGCCTCATTGGCCTCTTCGGCCGTGATGTACGCCTTGGCAACGGCCTCAATCTCCCGAAAGGTTTGAGGGCATTGGTGTGACAAGTGCTTGAAGAAATTCCCTGCCGCCAGCGTGGTGACGAAGGCGTTGAACTTCAGCTCGTCAAAGAGTTGGGGGATCCGTCGCGCCTCGGTGATGAAACGGTTGAGGAACTGCTTCAGGCTTTTGTCCGACTTCTGGCAGAGGCCGACCAAGTGTCACGGTTGCATTTCCTCTCTGTGGCTGGAGGCAAACTGGCTCAGAAAACTGTCAGCTAACTCGTCGAACAAGAGTATGGAGTTCAGAGGGAGGCCGTGGAACCAGAGCAACGCGTCCCCCCTGAGGGTGACGGGAAAGCACTGGTATATCAGGGCCTCGCTTGCTCCCTGTAGAGATAAGTGGGTACGGAAGCAGTTGAGAGTGTCCATCGGATCCTTGCTTCCGTCGTACCCCTCCAGGACCGGCATCTTGAACTTGTTCGGCAACGGCTAGGTCTGCAAGTCCATGGTGAAGGGCGATCTCCGAAGGTCGATGGAGGATCGCGTGGACCTGTCCTCATGCAGGATGTCCCACAACACTCTAACCTTCTCCTCCATCGACGGGTCGGTGGCTGCTCTCCGCGCATTGATGACATCACGGAGCTCCGTGTGGTCTTGGAGGTGCCCCTCGAACGCTGCCGTTGGGATGGCTTTCCGCTTCGTTTGGGTCGATTCCGTTGGGGCTTGTTTGGGCCGCGGCGTTGTCGAGCTGGTTAGATCATCTCCTGCGGGCGGCTGCGCGGCGCCTCGCTCTCTTGGAGGAGGAGGCCTGAGATGCTGGGGTGCAGCTCTCGGCCAAGGGGTTCCCGTGCGCTCGCATAGGGCGTGGAGGACCAGCTTTATGTTGCCCACCTCCGCGACCAAGCGTTGGGCGTCAGGCTCTGGACGGGCGTTCACGTGGTTCCCGACAGGGGGATCTTCATTTTGAGCAACGATGTCTATTGTTGGGGCACTAGCTTGTGCTCTGGTGTTTACCATTTTTTTCTCTTCGGGAGGGAAGTGGGAAAGAGACACTTGACTTCTTATCAGTTTCTCACAGATGGCGCCAATATTGCGTCCCGGGTCTGCGGTTGTCGTACGGATTAGGGAGCTTTCGGATTCCCAAGTATGTGGTAGCGTCAGGTAAAGGGTCCGGTCTCCGTAATTCTAAACCTGGACCTGCACAACACAAACAACAAACAAGAGGTCAGAGGTCCGGCGGGATTTCTCCCACCACGATCACTTCGACGCTCAAGTCAGCAAGTTCCCACAATGAACGAAAATGGCGCACGCAGCGAGCGGTGCGCGGATGAATGCTGATGAAACGTGAATGATGTGTATGCTTTAGCGTGGGGGATGCAATGAGTAGGTTACGAAAGGCCTGACTTCCTTAATGCACCGCAATGGGTGATTGACTTCCCGTTGCCTGAATAGACTTGGGACGGTGATCGTGAGAGAAACGGACTCGCTCGCGGCCATAGGAAATAAGCCTTATCTCAACTCGAGTTCTTTCTCTCTTGTGATCTGCTCAAAGGAGGGAGGATGAGAATTCGAATCCCTTTCTTTGTGGGGAGAGGGAGCTCTTATAGGCTCATCCCCATTGGATTCTGGGCGCTAGAATGTCCGTTGCTAGGGCTTCATTGCCCCTGGTCGCTATCGCTGACCGCCGGTCATGTCGGCTGTCGTCTTGCGGTGGCGGGTAGGCTCCTGAACGCTGCCGGCCACGCCTGGTCTTACCCTGAGCGGGGATTGGCTGGTTGTCTGGGGGTGGCTGTCTGAGCCACTGGCGCAGTGTTAGCCGCTTCTCCGTTGGCTAGCCTTTTCTCTCTCCTGTTGGTTTTCCGGCAGCCCATTAATGTTCTACAGGACGCTCGTCATCTTCTGCCAGCGGGCGCCACGTATGCCTCCTGCGCAGTTGGGCTGGGCTCGATATCTTTTACGGGCCTTGACATCTTTCGTAGGCCTTGACATAGGACCCAACAGAAACAATACGCTAAATGCAGTGCAGTAACTCCAAATTACCAGCAGATTGGCACGTCAGAGTGGTCAGTTGCCTATCAATCCTCTATATCTCCACTCAAGGGCAAAATACTTCAGAACCACCGAATGAACTAACAAAATATTTGACCACTTCACTGTCCTCCATAACAGTTGCAGTCTTGTTAAATTCAGAGCTGATTTGGATGGAGGAGAGTCACTGTGGCCCGTTGAAATTTGAGCTCCATGGTTGGATCTCTGCTCCTGTTTTAAGGGCATTGAAGGAGGCGGAGGTTCTAAAGCTGCTGGTGGAGGGTTTGATTTTAAGCGTCTCATTGATGGCGATGGTGATGGTGCTGAGCAAGCTGAAATCACGGACCTGATTCGAATCGCTGAGGCACCATACTCGGCCTTTCCCGAGCGGGCACTTCTAAAAGGCGCCTCCCTCTCTTGAAGCTGTTGCCATTACTTTGTTGTCGAAGTGCGTTTGTTCTTGCCTAGTAATAATGCTAGGGGAGCGTCATGGAAAAAGATTTCCGAACAACGCGTCTTCTATGTTTGCTTTTTTTTTTTTTTTAAGTACATAATTTTTTTTTTTTAAAAAAAATCTATTTTTTATGTTTTGAATTGAATGAAAAATTTTAAGGGAAAAAAATAATATAAAAAGTACGTGTGAAAATAAAGCGTTGAGTTTAAAGTTACTTTCCATTAAAAAACATGGGGAAAAATTAAAAGAAAGAAAAAGAATAAATTCTCTCATCCAAATTGAATGCTCTCATCCAAAATTTACCTCTTTATGATCAGCCATCCAAACTGTCCTTTGCTCCGCCTTCTACCTCTCTTCTCTTCTCCCCTACTCTTTCTTCCCCTTTAACATCCTATAGTTGATCATTTAATTACAAGTCAAGAAATTAAAACATTTCAAATGATTATATAGAATAATAACAAAAATGAGCTTATTAATACGTATTTTCTTTTTAATATTCTTTCGGTAGGTAACTAGACCACAAAAATATTTTTCTTAAACATTTAATTTCTTTCTAATATGAATTTCTATAATATCCAAATAAAGGAAGGAAAAAAAAACCTTTTATTTTATTTATTTAATTTTACTATTTTCCTTTCCTTTCTATTTTTCTAAAATCAAATAGACCGTCAGAAAATGCTTCGATTATAAAGGTAAATTGTGCCTGTATGGATCCTTTCAAGGGGATAATAAAATTTTATTTAACTGTATTTTATACTAATAGAAGTAAATCCAAAAAACTACTGTAATTAAAATCGCCAGACACTAAATATTGATAGCAAATAAAATGGTACAATAGATTATACTTTAAACTAATAATTCTACTCAAATTGTTCAAATTACAAATGACACATAAGTTTAATATTATTTAGAGATTGCAATATCCCACACTAATATTTCTTTATCTTATTATTCGTGAGTGTTTGGGGAGACCTGCTTTTGAATTCCAAAAAAGGGCAATTCATCGTTCCCATATAGATAGATTCTAATAGGAATATACATTACTTAAAGTACATCAACATCAAACTATTATAGATCTTGTTGGGCCCCAGTATGAAGGCCCATAAAAATACGGCCCAATTAAAGAAGCCCAAAAACGATACCACAAGCAGAAGAGACCAAATGGCCCAAGGGCCGAGAGCCCAAGAGGTACCACACTGTCCGGGCGGCCGTGAAGAATCTCTCAGACTTTTCCCCAGAGAGACTCGCGAGAGCTGCTCTCTCCCCACAAGTCCGCGAGCCTATGGAGGGATTCATGACCAGACGAGAACCGCCCATCCCAGCCGGGAATGCCAGCTGGCCTATTTCGCCAGTTTCCAAGAAAGCCTGCTGCTACTATCTGTCGCCGCATCCACAGAGTATGCCTGGTCAAATCAGGGCAGATATCCGATTCCTGTACACCTGACGCACCCAAAAGCTGCAGCGGCGCCGTACGCGTGTCCCTTTCCACACATCAGCTGTACTAAA
>JAODPA010109925.1:0-19038 GCA_025585075.1 Nepenthes mirabilis
TATTTTTTAGAATTAATTGCTATGAATATAGATTTAACAGAGTTTTATGAAGTAGTAATATTTCACGTATAACATTCTTGATTAGATACATTAGGTCATAGTTGATGTATCTTGCGGCTATCAAATGTCTAGTTATAAAGATTTTAAAATTGAGAATAATTTTTGTATTTTCTTCAATAAAATGATCGACTGCAGAACAAATCCTACCGCAGGCAGGTCTGTTAGAGGCTTCCATTTCTCGTTGCCAGCTAATTACAGTTAACACCTTACGAATTCTAGCTTGTGAGCGGCGATTTCTAGGACTCCTGGAGACCTGAGAGTCGGGAACTTGAGAAACAGAATCATGAGTGATGGGAATGGGATCTTGGGAGGGGGAGTTGTTTTTGAAAGACGCAGATCAGCCGCTACAAGCAATAGGAGGAAATGGGTGAAGACAAGGGAGAAATGGCTAGTGGTACTAGGAATAGTGCTTCATGCTGTCTACATGTTGAGTATATTCGACATTTATTTCAAAACACCAATCGTCCATGGCATGGATCCAGTCTTTCCTCGATTCTCTGCCCCCGCCAAACGCCTTGTCTTCATTGTTGGTACTCTCTCTTTCTCTCTCTCTCTCTCTCTCACTCTGTCTGTGTTACCAGCTGTTTTGTCGATTTCAGTCAATGAAATTCGCGGGCTGATCTTATGGAGTTCGTTTTGATTCACAATTAGGCTATTGATTAATCTTTTTCTTCTCTCTCCGCCCATCAAGATCTACTTTTGTTTAACCTTAACGTCGATTGAGAACCTCTGAATTTTCATTTTTCTTCCCTTTTTCTGGTGATGATTGGCGTTTCAAAGTTCTATTTATTGGCTATTTTCTCATGGCCAATTTTTCCAGATATTAGAATGGCTACGATATTCATATAGATTATTACAAGAGATTTCCTGATGTGGGCGCTGCTTCAATTGTGTTGAAGTTGTAGGCATGATGGACCATGATGTTAAAACAAGACTACAGGATACCTGATACTGCTCTCTTTCACAAGCTGTAGAAATTTGTTCGGTTTTTCGAATGATTGGATTCATTCCTGTAAGTAAATAGACGCTGACTATTGAGAAACGGAGCCCCATTCTTTATGTCTTGTGCGTCATGGCCACACATGCGTGTGTGAAGTCCAATATGGGTTGCATTTGAGATGACATAGATTAGTGATGTCTTTCCTGTTTACTGTGAAAGCTGTTTGCTATTTTTCATTTTCAGTATTTGTTTCCTTTTAGCAACGCATTGATCAATGCATATATGATTAGCGCTGTTAATCAAGCCAAGTTACTTTGCTTGAAATTGTTTGTTAAAACTTGTTCGGAGCTCAACTCAAGAAGCTTTATAAGTTGAGTGAGCATATTTTATGAGCTTGTTCAGAGTAGAAAATTTTAGACAAGACATTAATTGGTATATTCATTAATATTAAACCAACTACTCAAAATCAATTGAAATATCTTAGTTGAGCTTGATTCATGAATGAAGTTAAGAGTCATGCTTAGGCCTAATTTTGACCTTCCCAATTTACTAATTCCATTCTAAGCAAAGTAATTAACTGTGGTAGTCAGTTGTTAATAAGTCAATTGTAGCTATTAATGATACATTAAATCTCAATAGTAAATCTTTCAAATTATTAATGATGTTATTAGTTTGCTTTTGTCGCTAACTTATTAATGCGCACATGATAAATTTTATTAAGTTATATGAAATTTGAATTGCTAACCTCAATATTGGTTAGAGATTCACACCATAGATTCCAGGTTTGATGTCTAGTACATTAGCTTGGTATGTGGTACATAGTCAAATAACAATTCACATGAGAGATTATCATTAAGAAAAAAAATCGGCACACAGTATGTGGTAGGCAGATTGTTTTGTGAGTTCCAGTAACTACGGTACACATTTTTAGCTCTCGAAATCAAGTGATAGAACTGTATTTCCAATGTGAAAATATCACTTGTAACGAGCACAAATTTACTTAGACTGTCTGGTAATGCTTATGAAAAATAGATAAAAGAAACAAACAAAATTGATAGAGAAATTAAATCAAATTTGCTTATTATATATTAGATATATTACTAGAAATTTGGGATTTATTTATGTTATAGGTTTACAAAATAACGGTTTCACCATCGCGGCATATGAGTTTGATTTAGAAAATCATGGAAAACAACCTGTGGATAAATATGGATAATATTACTTTGATATATCATGAGTTTATCAAGATTCAGTAAAAAGTTGGAGAAAACTTGAAAGCAGTTCTGTAGTTTTCAACCCGTAAAATTGACAGGCTTGAACAGTTTTTCCAGATTTTCTATGCTTCTGGAAATATTGTTTCAGAAACAATCTGAGTTTTCCACAGTGGATAGGCCTTCAGATTTGGGATCTAAGCTGTTATAGTATCATCCAAGCTGCCCTAGCACTGGCATGTGTGGTCGTTGTGGTGGTGCTTGCTCCTGTATTGAGTCCCATGTGAATATCTTGGCTATGGGGTGGGAAGATAAAAATGAGTAAATCAGGTCAGAAGCTTCAAAGGTGGCATCCTTTAGAATGTGGTGCCAGCTTATCAGTGTTATTGGTGCACAGAAGGGGATGTTTTATGGGTACTACCGGCAACTTTGGTCTCAAAGCCCCTAAATTGATTGAGGGTTTCTTCTTATTAAATAACAGAAGGAAGTTATAATAACATCCCCTAATTAAACAATTACATCTTTCTACCAATATAAATATCCTTTCTCTTCTTTAAATATGAAACTATACAACAAGTAAAAGAATATGATAAATTTGGAAATGATATATATTTAGAAAGATATATTTGCTTGACCAGATTGGGTAACAAAAATAAATATCTTCATTAACATCTCCTCTTTAATTGATACTGAATAATCAAAAAATATCAATGTGTCAACCATGAATTGATGTTGGTGATGAGACAAAGCCTTAGTAAAAAATATTTGTTAATTGGTGTTCAGGGGAAATGTGGGAGAGTGTAATCAGATTTTGAACAAGTGCTTCACTTTTGTAGTGACATTCCACCTCAGTCTACTTAGTATATTCATGTAATATTGGATTGGTAGCTATTTGAATGACACTTATATTATCTGCATAAAGAGGAGTGGGATGGAGTAAAGGAACACTAAGCTCATGCAAAAGTCCCTAAAGCCATATGATTTCTAAACTGGAAGACAACATGGCTTAATATTTAGACTTAGCAGAAGACTTCAAGATACAATCTTATTTCTTACTTTTCTATGCAATAAGAGAGCTGCCAAGAAATGTACACCAACCGATTAAGAGTGACATATATCCACGCAACCTGCTCAATTTGCATCACTAAAACTTTTCAACTGTAATGAGGTGTTGATGGAGAAGAACAAATCATGACCAAAGGTACCCTTGAGATAACAAAGTGGTGACATACAACAACTTTATAAGATTGGCAAGGATTATGCATGAATTGACTGACTCGTGAATAGTAAAGGGAATAGTAGGGTAAGTAATAATCAAATAATTCTGGCTTCCTACCAACTATTGATAGAATGAAGGATTGGACAATGAGTCGCCATCCTTTAATTGGAACTTTAAATTCACCTCCATAGGCATAAGTATCGAATTTCTATCCCGGAGTCCGACTAAAGATAAAAGCTCTTGGAGTATACTTATGTTGATATAATAATATGCTAATCGAAAAATATTGAATCTCAAGTCCAAGAGAATACTATGGGGGACCACAATTTTTCTTATGAAAGAAAGATCAGAGATGTTATTGGAGCTGAGTAGTCAACCATGGATTGGTGCTTGTAGTGACAATATTATTGACATACACAAGCGGAAAAACCATTCCGATATCAGTTGGTCGAAAAAAAAGTGATAAGTCACCTTGGCTCTTGTAAAATTGAAATATGTAAGGATGTTATAAAATTTTTTTTGCTAGGCCCGTGGCTCCAACTTCAAACCATACAGAAATTTCTTGAAGTAGAAAAACAATTCCGATATCAGTTAGTCAGAAAAAAAAGAGATAAGTCACACTGGCTCTTATAAAATTGAAATATGTAAGGATGTTACAAAATTTCTTATGCTAGGCCCGTGGCTCCTACTTTAAACCATACAGAAATTTCTTGAGGCAACAAACCTTAGTAGAAGTAATAGAAAACATGTCGAGAGGAGTCATAAAAATTTTTTTAGATCACCAGGTAAAAATATATTCTTGACATCCATTTGGGAGGTTGCCAATCTTTCAAGGCTACAATTGTAATAACTGCATGAACTGTCATCATCTTAGCCACAGGGACAAATGTTTCTTTGTAATCAATCCCGCGTTCCTGTTGATTTCTAAGTGCCACCAAACGAGCTTTATACTTGTCAATTAAGCAATCAACATGATGCTTAATGGTATATACCCATTTGCACCCAATCTGATCAACCCCAGTGTTGAGTTCATATTACATAGCCAGTTGCCAACATTCATGAACAGATGCTTGGGAGTAAGTCTTGAACAGAAGTATCGAATGGCCTGAAGAGAGCAAGAGAAGCTTTGAGGAATAGATAGATCTTCAAATACAATCTTGACAGCTGTAGCAAAGAAAGCACAAGATTCTTCCTAAAAAAACTTTCACAATAGGATATTGTCCTAGTCTCAGTGCTAGAGACTCGATCAAGATGCTCCACAATACAAATGGTTCAGTATGATCAACTGAACCTAGAATCAGATTCAGACTACACTGATATGTTTATTGTATTGAATTGGCAGCGCCTTTGTCGAAGAAATAGGAAGCGGAGAGAGTAATTCGGTAGATAAGCAAAATCAGGCACTTCGTTGGACAAAACAGATGACGTAATCAGAGTTGGTTCATTGATGTTGCCGTACTCACTTGAATTTTGGCAGCAACAATGAGCAGAGAGAGTCAAAAAGCCGTGATTTGTCTATGTATGAGATTAAAATAGAGAGCTCGTAAACAAGAATCCAAGATCAAAGAAAAAAATCCAAGGGTCCTAGATATATAAGGCAATTCACCCAGTGAAGCCAAGAAAACCAAACAAATAGAAGTAGAAGCACGAATAAAGTAAAGGTTCAGAGGTGTGGTTCTGATGCCAGGTCAACTTTGGTCTCAATGACCCTTAATTGAGGGTTTCTTCTCATTTATATTACTGAAGGGATCCTAATTACATCCTACGATTCAGCAATTATATCTTTATATCAAGGTAAGTGTTATTCCCTTTCTATACATATGAAACTATGCATAAAATAAAAGAATATACTAAACTAGGAAATGACATATTTAGGAAGATTACTTATAAAAAAGAGACATATATTTAGGAAGACATTTTTGTTTGATTTGATTGGGTAACGGCAATGAATATCTTCAGTAACAACCACAAGATGGTATTATCCCTTTTATGAGGGCATCAGTGCAGATGGTGGAGCTCGGCATGGCTATTTGTATGTGTTCCAACTTCCATGACAAGTGTGCCTTTGGAAGATCATTGGTTTATAAAGTGGGAGGTCACCAGGTTTGACCCCATGCATGATATGAAGCTAGTGGAGTGTCTTTATTCTACTTATGTGATGCTTGCCCTTGACTGCTAATACTATTGTTCAGTATGTATTTCTGTTTTTAGTCAAATGTGGCAGGTAAATAATGATAATTGCTAAGGGTAAGCCTAGGAATGAGTCATGGTGAGCTTGCAAAAAGGATTTGACTGCTCTTCACCAAGTGTAATTGACACCAAGTAGTGGAACTTGGGGCTTTATTATTGTTGACATATGGTATTTGACTCTTAAAAATTATGATATTGCAGCTGATGGTTTACGAGCTGACAAGTTTTTTGAGCCGGATTCTGAAGGAAATTTTCGAGCTCCTTTCCTGAGAAGTGTGATCAAAGAACAGGGGCGTTGGGGTGTATCCCATGCTCGCCCTCCAACAGAATCAAGGCCTGGACATGTTGCCATTATTGCCGGTTTCTATGAAGATCCTAGTGCAGTTTTAAAAGGTGATTGTTTTCTATTGGCACCTGCGCGGTGAAACCCAGATAGAATAGTCTATTGACTGTGTCTTTCTGCTGGTCAATCCTTGTTGTTAGTTAAGTCCACTTAAATGATCTTCTATATTTGCAGGATGGAAAGCTAATCCAGTTGAATTTGATTCTGTATTTAACCGAAGTCGTCATACATTTTCATATGGTAGCCCAGATATTGTGCCAATATTCTGTGGTGCATTGCCACACAGCACATGGAATACTTATCCTCCTGAGTTTGAGGACTTTGCTACTGGTTTGCTTACTATCTTTTGAAGAATCCACCTCTTAGTTTTTGGATTTCTATATCTAATTCCTGCTAGATAATTTAGTAAAAGATTATGCTGTTTTTCTTCTGATCAATGGAAGAACAACACTGACTAAATCTTCATACATAACATCATGGGAGATATATATAGATATATTTATATTTATATATGTATATACCACACACACACATACAATTAGGAATAAAGTGTGGTAGGGTCCCCATGACAATATTTGTGTTTCTGAAATTAAAAAGTAACCAAATTATAACAGTCATACTTTCCTGAACTGAATATTTCCCTTGTTAATTTGGTAATAAAATTTATACTGGTAATTGTATATCTGGAATTGAAAAATTCTGTTGAAGATTCATCTTCCTTGAACTATTTTCTTGCAATGACTGGAATTCCCACTTGTTTCAAGAGTTATGCCAGTGTAAATGAACAAAGAGTTATGCCAGTGTGTATGAACAAACTCTGTTCTTAAAGCGTCGTAGTTTCCATGAAGTTGGGCAACATGGCTGATATCTGTTTAAGATTGAACTCATCTATATGTAGTTCATTGGTCAGTTCAGCATAATGGTGTTGAAGATAATCTTCCTTGAACTATTTTCTGGAAATGGCTTGAGCTCCTGCTTGTTTACAGAGTTATGCCAGTGCTTCTAGATTTTTAGCATGCACCACTGGTTGAAATTTGACCCTATATATATTTTCCCTTTTTTGTCTAATGCAGTCAAGCTTTATGCATTTTCTTTTCCTGGTGGACTTCTAATTTCAATGATATCCTTGAAAAGGATTGGTTTGTATCTTGCTTATAGCATGAATTCTTTTTCCATCCTAAAAGTTGTGTACTTGTATTCATGGATGAAAATATTATCCAATATGTATAATTATTGGTAGGCCTCAATGCCCATATTTTTCGATAGTAGGAAAATGCCCAACATATCACTGTATCGCTTGATATGTATTGGTCTTTTTTGCTTTGAATGGGTTTTCGAAGTTTAAATTTGTACATTTAAAATATAATTAAATTTTCTAAGAAGCCTAAGCATACATATTTACTAGGAGCATAAACATGCATAAATCAAAAGGTTTGGGGTGTTTGTCAATTACTTAAAGGATATCAAGATTAATTTTAATGAAATTAACTAAAGATCCTAAAAAAGGTTACTAGATTATCAAATATGCTCAAATTTTAGTATATAACTCACTTTTGATGTGGTCATGATTTTTTTTTGTATTGTTTATGTCTGATAATGATATGGCTATAACCAATAACAATATTGATATCTACATACGTTACCATTGTTGTCTCAGATGTAAATTCTGGGAGTCTAGCACGTAATTATTATTAAGTTTGATAGATTTTGTTGTTTTCACCCTAATATCAATAAATGACCTTTCAGTGTTTAGGCTCTTGTTGTAAAGGTCATTTGAAAATTTTGCTATGATTTATCATACACAACATGTATTTCATTTTGATATACCATGTTTTTGATTTCACAATTTGCAATGCTTTATTGATTTGATAATGCTTATGCAGATGCATCCTTTTTGGATGAGTGGTCTTTTGATCAATTTCAGAGCCTTTTGCACAAGTCTAATGAGAACAAGGAAATGCGGCACTTGCTTGAGCAAGATAATCTGGTTATATTTTTGCATCTGCTTGGCTGCGATTCCAACGGTCATGCGCATCGTCCTTTTTCCTCTATCTATCTTAATAATGTAAAAGTGGTTGACTCGATTGCTGAAAGAGTTTATAATCTAGTTCAAGGTTATTTCGAGGACAGTCTAACTGCATATATATTTACAGCTGATCATGGCATGAGTGACAAAGGTTGGCAAAGATATACATTCAGTCCTTTTTTCCCCGGTGTTATTGTTTTTTCTCTTTTTTACTCCCACTCATTCTGTCTACTTAATTGTTGCTGGCTTCTTGCTTGGACATATGATTGGTGAGCAGGAGAATATCATATTACTCGGACATATGATTAGTCAGCAGGAGAATACTATGTCTGAGGACATGCAGTGCTTCCTTTCTATTATTCAATGTTTGTCATTTTATTCATGGAAAAAGAATAAAATTCAGTGACAAGCAGGATAAACATTTTGCAGATAACCAGGACGTGTAAATTTATCGATTCATCAGCCCATGACTGAAGCATGAGTCCCACTCCTGACTTTGAGTTGAGTCGAGTCATGTAATTTGGTTAATAACAAATAAATAAACATTTCTTAAAAGGGTACTATTGAATGAGTACTTGCTGTGTGAGAGCACCGGTCCAAAACTTGAATGTGTAAGTTATGCGCATGAGTTTTAAGGTGAATCTGCTTGAACAGAGAGATGCAAAAGGGCTGAACACTGTTGTGTATCATGAAGAAATGATGATAATATCTTTCACTGGATGCCTTCATTTTATAGATGCATTTTAGGTTGTTATAATGGTGATGTAGCTGGCAATTAAATTCCTCTCATAGCCCCGCCTCCTTTTGTTGCTAACTATTGCTTAACTATGCTGTTTTTTGCTTATAACAAATGTAATTGAGCTGTTAAGTTGGTATTTTGATTGGCAACTTCACAGGTCTAATTTACTGGTTTCACCAAGGCTTCATGTATTTTTTTGAGCATATCTTATTATTGTCCTGTTTTGTTGTTGTTTGCTGCCTTCACTGATTGTTTAGACAAGTTTGCCATGTTACTAGAAGACTAACAGTGATGCACTTGCATCTATAGTTTCTGGGCTCCCGTTTATTTCCATTCTCTATCGAGATGCATTTGATTTTCCATTAGTTTTGTAAGACACTGATGCTTACAGGATTGGATAAGAAAATATGGTTTTTGTTAGAACTTCAATTTCCATATACATTGTGAAAAAGAAGAAAGAAATTTTTACAGAAATGAAAACATTTTTGGAGGCTAGTAATACTGAATTGATGAATTTGCTAGACAAATCCAGAACATCAAAGTTGATGCATTCGTATTCCAGGGGTTTGAATCACAATAGAAATGATCCAAGGAGCTCGATCTGGATAATCCATTTCCTAGATCCTTCCGATCACAAACAACAACTGTGGGGGGGGGCTCGTTAGTGTTCCCCAAAAAATTCCTCTGATATCCAAGTCAATTCAGGCGCTAGCCGATAAAAGAGGAACTGAGAGTTACCTACTTTAAAGCGGGGGGCGAGACTACTGTGTCAAGCGTTGAGAAAAGGCTGAGCTGCTGAGCCAAGTTGAGTCTGAAATGGGTCGGTAGGATGATAGTTCCGTTCAGTTAGATTATAACATGAATCCTACGTAATGCTTGTAATAGCAGCTTCATGATTCCCATTGTTATGTGGATATCTCGGGTCGTGTGGACTGTTTGAGCAAAGTGCAATAAACTTCTTAAGTTAGGGATCTAGTCCCAAGTGTGTGACGAAATTTGTCTAAGAGTTGCATGAGTAAGATTTGGTAAAGGGTGCTTGAGGCTTTTTTGGAATCGATCCCTTCAAATGAGGATGAAGACTTCTATTTACAGGCATGGGTTGGCTGCAACTGTAAAGCAACATAGGCAACACCTGATTGGTTTTGTATCCGGGTTGTAGGTGGTGGTATAATTGTCCATAGCCCCCTCAAGGCACCTTGAGTATAGCCAATTGACTTGTGCCACTTGGTCTTCCTCCCAGACACAGCTGGCAGTGCTTGTCTCGTTGCGCAGAAAAGGCTTGCAGTGGAGTGCTGCCAGCTGTTGGGCTAGGCAAGTGCAGCCTTTTTGAGATTCTGCCTACCTGTTCTTAGACTCTTCCAAGTGGGTCTTCGACTTTTTGGGTGGACTAATTGTGGGGTCGGTTGGACAAAAAATGTGCGGATTGAATTTACCAAACCTCATGGACTTCAACTATCATGGGTTAGCTAGATCCAATGTGGTGCCCAAGTCTCATTTCAAAATTCTTAGGATCCAAAGCCATGGATGAAAATTACCAGTATTGGTACGGTAGTTGCCCTATTGGTTTCACATATATCAAACAATATGTATCAATATTAGGTGTATTAAAAAAATTCTGAGAATCGTAAGCTGAAGCAGAAATATCAACCAATAAATCATTCCAATATTCAATATATTGACTGCTTTTTTGAATATTAGCCGATATATTTTAGTATACTGCTAATATGGTAACATATTGCAATATAATTGGGATATCAGGAAATATCGATATTGGAGGATACGACACCAATACATATCAGCGGATATTTAAAATATCATCAATATTTTCGTCTATGTTTGAAACAAATACCACCCCAACATTAGCCCCTAGCTTCAAGAACTGATGCCAACTAGGTACATGGAGCTGTGATGTCTAGAGGCACCTCGATCTTTGCGCTAATCATGTGTTGTAGGCTTGTCATATTTGCAATTAATGCTTCTCTGAGTGAGCGTAACATCTCTTTATCGGGCCTCTCGTCAGATGAGACGTGACTTCATGATGTAGCTATCCCGAATATATTTAATTTTATCTGATTTTATTTAATTTTGATTTATTTGATTTGTTTTTATATTTTGTAATTTCTTGAGGATTATTAAAATTTTATAGTTTTGGTAGCCCCATGATATTTTAGGAATATTAGATATTGTTTTTTATTATTTCTTTATTTCATATCATCATTATTTAGGAAGTTATAATTTGTTTCTTAATTAATCTAGAAGTACGATATCTCTATATAAAAACCTTAACATTATTATTTGAGGGGATTCATGAAGTGAATTAATATTGAAAAAATTTAATTTTGTTTTCTTCTCCCCAGTAATCTCTACTTCTCCCTTTTCTTGTTCTCTTCTTTACTTCTTCTCTTTCCCCTTTACACTACGTCTTTCCTTCCCTCATTTTCCCTTCGATACATTAAATTTGGTATTAGGAACAAATGTTTCTATTTTTTTCTACACTGTCAATCCATGACTTGCTAAAAACCTAAGCAACCCGTTGCCTCACTGTGATACTCTAATAACCAAAATCCTACCTGGTCATACTTTGCAGTCGAAAAAAATGTTTTTAAAGAGGCGGCAAAAAAAAATATTGTGAAAAAAGATCCTTTACAAAATCAATTATTGAAGGAGGTAGAAGAGAAAAAAAATCTGTAATTTTGTTGGAGGTGGGAAAAAAAAAAAAGGCAAAACAAGTTTGAGAGGGATCAAACCCTCCTCAAAATAATTGAAACCCAAACCTAAAGCATGCATCAAATTCTCACTGCAAATCCAAACCACCATTCCCTCACCGTCACCACCAACCGCCTCCAATCCAAACCTAAAACCCTGCCAGATCATCACCACTCTGTAAACTTGACAAAAATTTCAAAACCCTAAAATCTCAAATTTAATTATGCAAATCAAGACCCTAACCGCCACATATTTCTCTTCTAACCGAAATTCCAACAAAAGGAAAACAAAACCTTCTTTAGATCCTCAATGGAGAGCAAGAGAATGGGAAAAAGGAGAGAGGCTTGAAATCAGGAGATTGAGGCCTTTGTTGTCAATCCATCTTCATTGATGATATTACTGTCCACTGAGAGAGAGAGAGAGAGAGAGAGAGAGAGGACACCCTTCATGTTTGTTGAATCAATGAGAGATTGGAGGGAAACATCTGAGAAAGAGTGAGCTATAGACTTAGAGGGGCTATCAGTTAGATAGGCTATCAGACAAGTCCCATGTTTCCTTAATAAACACCAATCCCCAGTTTTGAATTTTTTCATGTTTGGATATTGGGCCTTACATACAGCCCAAATTGATATATGACTATTTGAGCCATCAATCCATCAGCACAGGATTTTCAAGTTCACATACAATTTGTTCAAGTTGCTTTTATTATGTAAATAGGCACATTCATTAGTATTTAATTTTATTTAAGTGTGCTACTTTGATCCTTATCCACCAAAAAAAAAAATCTTTACCATATTTCCAATCAAAAAAATTAACAATTATTTTTAGGCCACAACTGTGGTGAATATTTAGTAGCATTATATTTGATATTTTGCTTTATTATTTAGTAGATTAGCAATATTTGTTTATATTATTTGAATCATACTAATTCCTCGAACAAAAAAAAAAAGCAAAACTTTTTATCTTACATTTGTCTTGCGCTTGTACACTTAGTCAATTGTCCTAATTATTTATTGATCTTGACTATATTAGTCACATTGGTGTTGCATGCATTTGCATAGTGGTCATATTATTTCCCATAATTAGAGAACCATTTCCTCTTGCCTAGGCTCTTGTCCTTTTTCAACTAACACGCCATTATTGGATGTTGTATTGGATATCTTGACCCAATCCAAAGATTTAATTATCGGTATCATCATGCTATTATTTATACTTATATCAAAGCGAACGAGAAAGCCTGTAAGGTCATTATAGATAATAGTAGTTACATCAGTGTCATCCTAACTAATATTATTTCCCATTTTGGGTTAAATGTTATCCCACATCCTAAACCATACAGTGTCTTGTAGATTTACATATCTTCCATAGCAGTTAAGGGATGTTGTCTTATATACATTCATTTCTTAGAGTATAAGGATTATATTTACTGTGATGTCATTCCAATAAATGTAGATTTTGTCATTCTAGGTCAATCTTGACTTGGATGTAACAATCTAAAGTTGCTCCAACTCATATTCTTTTGGTTACAAGGGCAAGAAGATTCATATCCATCCTTTACCCCAAAATCTATTAATCACAGCAAGGATATGGTAAGGACAAAAGGACTATACATCATTAGCCCTACAGAGTTTGAGTGTATAGTTGTAGGTGAGTTTGTTTTGTTTGCTATTATTATTCTAGAAGTCCTTTAAGACTCCAACCTTGATACCCGATGAGGTCCATCAAGTCCTCTAAGGACCTCACAAATCATTTACCACTGACCTATCTTTACGTAACATTTAACATGCCATTGACTTTGTCTCGGGTGTGCCAGTCCCAAATTTATCTTAATATAGGATAAATTTTGTTGAACGTGTTGAGTTGTAGAAGCAAGCTTAAGAACTTCACAAAGGATTTGCTCGAGAGAGCATGAGCCCATATGCAATGCTTGCTCTCTTGATACATAAGAAAAATGGATTCTAGAGGATTTTTATGGATAGTAGAGCCATAAGAAAGACCATGGTGAAGTACCATTTTTCAATCATTAGACTTGATGATATGTTAGATATGATTGCTGGTGCTAGGATATTTTTTAATATTGATTTGAAGAGTGATTACCATCAAATTAGAATTTGCCTGGGGATTAGTAGATGACAGCCTTCAAAACAAAAGATGGTCTTTATGAGTGGTTACTCGTGCCTTTTATGTTGTTTAATGCACCCAGTAGCTTTTATGGGTCATGCCCATGCCCTACAGCCTTTAATGGGGCAATTTTTAGTAGTTTATTTTAAGAATATCCTTATTCATAGTATGATTAAGAAACAACACTTGGACCATTTTACTTATGTCTTCATTACCTTTAGGAAGGAAAGTCTATTTTCCAATCTTAAGAAGTGTCCACTTGGGCCTCCTTGCTTGTCTGACCCTCTGAGGGATGGCATTGGGAACGCTGTTGCTGGGCAGGCAAAAGGATAAAGTTGGCATTGGGCAAAAAGTGCCCTCATTTTAGTCTGTGACAGACGGCATATCAACAAATTTTTTTTTGGTAAGTAAACGGCATATCAACAAAGGGATTACACTTTTGCCAATTTTTAGACAATGTGTTGTGGTAAGCTTGGTGACCACATCAACAAAGGAATTAGACTACATGGGTTGTGTTATATGAATCCACTTTGGCCAATTAATATATGGCCATATCTCTCAGTAAATTCATCCAAATTATTCTGCTCCCTCTCTTTAGTCTTTCTAAGGCATACTTTTTCCCATCCTATTCCTCTAATTTCATTTTATTGCCCATCATCCTTGATAAAATTATCTATTTAAAAAGTGCCCAAACCATCTTGAACACCCATCTTATCATCTGTGAGTGTTACTCCAAACTTACTATGGACATGTGCCATCTATAAGTTGTGCTAAGCTTCTTGTGTCCTAAATTGCCATAAATTTGATGTATTACATGAACCTATTTTATTGCTTGTTATAGACTTAACAACCACTTCTTTAAATGGTGGTTGAGTTTGGATCTATAGATTTTGTATTAAGTGAATGCAACAAAAAAGGGTTTCCATAACATCTTATTTGTTACTGGTGAAATTGTAGTCTCTTCTGCCAAATCGAATGTTAAACATATTTTTGTTTTTTGTTTTGTTTTTTTTGGTCTTACCATGATTTGTTATTTTGTTCAATACACATACCTCGCATCGAGGATGCTGACATGGTGGCTTTATGGGTAGGCAGTCATGGAGATGCACATCCTTCAAACACTGATACTCCCCTTGTTGTATGGGGAGCAGGAGTTAAAACTCCCAGGCCAAGTTCCAGCAACCATTCTCATTGTGGTTTTCGCTTTGTTGATAACCATTTGCATGACGCATTGACGCCTACTGAATGGGGTCTTGATGGAATAGAGAGGGTGGATGTTAACCAGGCAGATATTGCCCCGCTAATGGTTGTTGCTTTTTGGAAACATATTTTTGGGTCTAGTTTCTTCTCATCGAAAGAGGCTTTAAAGAGCAGAAATTTATTTTTCTGATATATTCATTTACCTTTTGGCAGTCAACTCTGCTTGGTTTGCCGTGTCCTGTTAACTCAGTCGGAGCTTTGCCCCTGGGTTATTTGGATTTGAGTCAGGTAGGCGTAAAATAGTTGCAGGATGCATTTCCATTGGGCAAAAAAGTGGACAGTTATGTTCTATTCCATCCATGTAAATATAATTTTCTTACAGAACTCATCTCAGTGATTACAACTGAACCAGGCAGAAGAAGTTGAAGCTCTGCTGGCTAATACAAAACAAATTCTGAACCAGTTTCTGCGAAAGTCACGTATCCTTAATGTTTTCCTCAGGAGTTCAGCTTTGCCAATCAATTTTGACAGGCCTTGCCTCTTGTGTATCATAATTGCTTTTCTTAGTACTACTTCATGTAGATGCATTATGTCATTTCCCATTAGTCTTCTGTATTGAAAACTAGTACTGTCATAGTGTCATCACTGCAGTAATTTATATTAATAATCACCCTAAAGCTATTCAGCTAATACAATTGAATTTATGAACATATTTTATGAAATTAACTAGGAAAATTAATGTGTATCATACAGTACAATAATCTTAGTGAAGATATATAAATTATCTTATTCCTACTTAAAGTATGGAGTTTGTGTTCCTGTGTGACCTTTTTTCCTTTTAGTTTTGTCAACTAAACATGCTTCATAGGATTGTAGGTTGTAGAAAATAAGCATACTTACCTATTGTGAATGCATCTGCATCGTACTTTAATGTTTGATAATGCAGAAGATTTCGTTCAAAATATATTATTCTCTGTTCTCTGTTAGCCATAGTTTGACTTTTCTAGTATCCAAAAAAACAGTAATTTTTCTCACATGTGGACATTTTACTTAACGTCCAGCACTTGTACTAATGCAATAATTTTTTCTAATTATGCTTTTTCTTATCAAATATGATAGTCAAATTAGGATGATGGGATTAATAATTATATGGAATGCTCCTTCCATCCTAATTTGACACTTGTTTGATGAAAAAAACAGATTAACTATTGAATAATTGAATTGGATTGCCAAGGCCAGCGAGTAGATTCAATTTTCGCCAACTTCTGTTTCCCAATCTTACCTATCAATAGGAAACTAATAGTAAATAATGAAATTTTGATTGCACACCCTAGACCAATGCTGGTTCTCTTGAATATATTGATTAATAAAGAGTACTGCATGATTGAATGACTAATCTATCCTGCTGCGCCATGGTATATGAGGCTATATATTGCTGAATTTATAATAAAAGCATGATTGTACACCTAAGCAGAACTTTGTTTACTTTTGCCTTTTTTTGGGGGTGTGTGTGTGGTGGAGGGTTTGGTCCCATAAATGCCACTCTTAGTTTTTTGTATACTTTCTTTGTCTACAAATTTTTTAGTTTTTTCAAATGTTTAGGCATGATGTATTGATTCAGCATTATGTAATAGTTTAAGGCTAGGAAGCACGGACACTCTTTCGGGCTTAAGATGTCTGTGTCTGACACCTATCGGATACCAACACGTCTCGGACACGCTTCAACACGTGTTAATTTATTTTTTTTTGTCCGGCACGTTCTGGACATGTCTTGACATGTTTTAGACACGATTTGGAAAGTTTGAGTAATTTAATAATTTTTTAAAAATTGTGGGCCATTTTATAAATTCCAAAAATGTAGGCTACTTTTTAATTTTAACAACTTAAAATAGTACATCTTTCTTTTATTTCTGTCAATAGTTCCCACTTCCAAAGAATATTAGTCAAGAGATACTTCTTCTTTCGTGGTTGGTAACGCTTTTTCTTAACCAAATTTTTGTATGATATAGAGTCGAGATTCGAGAAAAAGGACAAATACGGAGGTTAGACAAATAAAGGTGATAATATGGTTGATTTTTGGTGAAGTAAGGATTTAATTTTTTTTTATCACAAATAAAGGTGATAAACCACAAATTAAATATATGATAGTAGTGTTTATCAATTAAAAAAATTATAAACCATAATTTTAGTTTTTATGTCTCCAACGTCTCGTGTCCTTAATTTTTATAAAATAGCGTATTGGCGTGTCAATGTTGTGTATTGTCCATGTCTCGTGCCAGTGTCCGTGTTTCATAGGTTCTAGGAACTTGGTTTGCTTCTCTATCATTTCTTGCTAAACAACCTCTGTCATTTCCTTGACAAAAATAAGAAATAAAGCAGTCCCACTCTTTATACTTTAAGCCTTTCAAACCACTACTCCATTATTCTTCTATCTTGGATAGAATTGAAGAGCTGATACAGACTAGAGACTATCAAGGTGCAATGAAATTATCCGAGAATCTCAGAGATTTAGCACTGGAAGGGCTTCATTATTTCCAAACTTATGATTGGATGATGCTAATGACTGTTGTTACTCTTGGTTATATTGGTTGGATGGTCTATATTGTCATCCATGTGCTTCAGTCTTACACTTCATTGCCTGGGAATATTGCCACAAAAGAACAAAATGCTCATCAAGGAAAGAGTTCTACGAAGGTATGCACATATTCTATATAGCTTTTGTTGTTATTGATGTTTATAAGCTAAGAACAATGTCGACATTCCACGTGAATGAAAGCATAAATCCCTCTTTATGGAGTTGGCTTTTTGAATGCTCCTCGCCATTAATTTTGATACGAGACATTCTCCTATAGAAGTCATTTGCAATTAATCATTATTCACTACCTTACTCTCAAACACCCTATACAGTGTTACTCCTTGCATCTTGTTACTCTCTATCATTTATCAAATCATGCTCTCACTAGTATACTAGTTTGCTTATAATTCTATGTCCGAAACATCTAAAGTGCACACGGCTCATCTTATCTTCTACAACTATTACTTCTAGCTTGTTGGGTGCATTTCCATCTCTTATTTAAGCTCATAAAGTTACAATTCTCATCTATCTTGTTTCTTATGGGTAAATTTGTGTATGTCTCTGTGTGTGTTTGTGTTTCAATTAATCCATGTGAAATAGTTGGTCTCTTAGCCATCTTGTAAATAATTTCCATTTATTGAAGTTATGATCATGTAATGAGAAGTGAGATGAAATTTTCTTATTAATCTACCTATATTGACTCCTTATGTACACCAACTTCTATTTGTACGTTTTTGTCTCTTTATTGATCTAAGGTTTAAAGGAAAAAAAAAAAGCCATCACTTCTAAGACTTTCTTGCCTTCAATTTTAGCATGTTCATCATTTTGTATTTAAGTACTAAAAGCACGTTCATATATATAGCTTATCTATTTGGCTTTGGCATCTCTAGTTTTGGTCTATCAAGGCAATATATCTCAGCACCAACTCTTAATTTACATGCACACGCACCATAGATAAAAATATCATCCGATATTTTAAATATTGGACATATGTATCGATATTGTGCTTTTAAGTACTAAAAGCACATTCATATATATAGCTTATCTATTTGACTTTGGCATCTCTAGTTTTGGTCTATCAAGAAAATATATCTCAGCACCGGCTCTTAATTTGCATGCACACGCACCATAGATGAAAATATCATCCGATATTTTAAATATTGGTCATATGTATTGATATCGGGCCTCTTGCACCAATATTTCTCAACACTACGACAATACCATGGTATGTTTCTATTTTACCAGTATATTGCTATATATTGGTCGATATTTTCCTATCACTTTACGATTTTTAGAATTTTTTTTTCTTTTGATATATTAGATATTAATAAGTATTGTTTAATATATTCGATACTAATATAACTGTTACTGATACCAATATTTTATTCCATTACATGCACCTATGTTTGCATGTGTGTAGCGTGAAAGTCCCAATTTTTAGTTCTTTAGTTCTAATGCTGGTGCCCACCCTGCATGTCATATTTAAGGCATGTATGCACCTATTACATGTTTTTTTTCTTTTCATAAATTCATCAAAAGACTGTTCATGTATCCTATGGTAAGCCTTCTTTAAATCATTAAAAGGCAGTATTGAGATGTCCTTCTATCTTACACTATGTTTGATTATTATAATGGAATGAGGTGGGAGACTGGGTGTGTAATGGCTATTTTTGGGGAATAGCATTGGGTAGGATTAAGGTAGATTACA
>JAODPA010109925.1:19131-37484 GCA_025585075.1 Nepenthes mirabilis
AGGAAATAGCTATTTGTCGCTATTCTTATGTTTTGGTAAGTGGTTTGCCCTACCTAGTGATTGATGGTTGCAATGGGCATTGGTGATGGGCCTTCAGCAACCACCAGTAATGGAGTTTTATGAAGGTGTTTCTTGGTTCTTTTTTCTTTCTTCTACTGTGCAAACTTTCTTTGCCTGTCTGAACAAGAAAAGGGAGAAAAAGAATATTCATTTGGTGGAGTCCTATTAGGCTTGGAAATACTTGGTTGATTTCATTCTGTGAGCAAGTTGAGTTATGGAAAAAGTTATTGTTCTATATTTTCTTGAATGCTCTTATTGTTAGTCTTAGGAATCATGTCACACAATAACCACTTTTGATGAACTTAAAGACATAATATCAACATGTGTCTTATTATTCCATAATGTGGACACTGCACAGGTTGACAATGATGCACATCTGTTGATCAGTATGACTGTACTCACATTGAGGCAAATGTATAAGCATATGGACATCGAAAATGCTTTGCTACAGTATTCTACTTTCAGTTGGGGTCTTTTTCTTTGTTCTAAGTTTATGCTCGATTATGTCAACTATGGTGGAAAAATCGATAAATGACGTCCATTGAATTTTATTTTAACCTCTAATTCAATCCTTTACTTGACTGTTTACGTTCTTTAAGGAGTATGAAATTTAGGTGGAGTAATGATATTTCTTTTGTCTGTACAATTGCTGTTCATATTGTATTACTTACCTGTTAACCCTTGCCATTTATGCCAGGTATATCTATTTGGATGCTTCTTCATGGGAGTATTTTCTCTGTTATTGCTTGTGGACCGTTCTCCTCCACTCTACCATGCCTATATTGCAATGACAGTTTTTCTCTGGACTCGTATTCTTACTGAATATGAGTTTGTTAAAGCTCTGTGGAGGACTTTGTGCATGAAAAGATCAAATGACATCATCAAGCTTCTAGCTTCTTGTGTTTTATCTATATTAATCCTGGAATTTCTGGTATAACTACAGAAGCTTATTTTACCACAATTTTTGCCAATACGCTTATATAGGAGTCTGAAATTCTAATCTTCTGCTGCTCATCCGTTGCATAGGTAAATAGCTTCACTGAAAGGAGGCTATACACTTGGTGCTTCCTGATTGCAGGTGCTGTGGCTCCTTTTTATCTTTCTCTCTTATTTCCAGGAAGATTAGCAATTAAAGCTTTTGTGTGGGGAGCATGTTGGTGTCTGTCCATTTTCACTTTGATGCCTTCTGAAATTCCTGATAACACTAAACTAGTGTAAGTTACTTACCTTGAATTTCAGTTCCTTTTCCCTGGTATGAGGTACTGAATAGACTGTCAATTTCTATTGCTGTCGTCATTGGACTGTTTTTACTCTCCCTTAATATATGCATTAGAATGGGCAAACAGAATTCTCTATGTTTACTTGAGGTATGAAGGTGGCTACTTGAGCAAGTAATGTGGGCATAAATACTTTAATGGTGTAACAGGTTGGTGTTGGGCCCACATGCTTATCTTAAAATGTCTGTAGGTTATTTTTGTGGTAGGCTTTGGTGGATTGTTCAAGCGGCACTTCGGAGGTATCGTTGGTTACAAAAATTGCAACACTTACCCCCTAAAGAAGGAAAGATTTGCTGTTGGATTGTTGTTCAACTGCTAAATAGGGCTGCTTTTTGGTATTCTTTCTTGGGTTTGTAATCATATTATGATGGATGAGCAAATGAAAGGGATGGTCTAGTGCAAAGGCTCCTGTATTTGGGGGTTGGGAGAAATTAAATATATACAGTCTTATCCTTGCATTTAGAGTGGTGCTTTCACAATTTAAAACTTACACATTACAATTGCTAAACCTTGCCTAAGTCCAAAGGTATGCCCTGATATGGTGTATGAGAAAGATGGACTCATGATGAAACTTATATCTTTTTGTTGGTGTTGACATTGCACGAGTGGTGGACTATTTGCTTTCATTTGGTTGTTGTCGTCCTCTTCTCTGCTGCATGTAATTTCAATTTTGTGTGGGAAACAAATGTCACT
Organism: Nepenthes mirabilis; assembly: GCA_025585075.1. Classification (NCBI taxonomy): domain Eukaryota; kingdom Viridiplantae; phylum Streptophyta; class Magnoliopsida; order Caryophyllales; family Nepenthaceae; genus Nepenthes; species Nepenthes mirabilis. The sequence continues at coordinate 21,162 of JAODPA010109925.1, forward strand.
TCCCAAAAAATGTATTGACTCAAAATCTTCTTAATTTATTATTGAATATTGATCACTATGATTTTCACTTGTTATGCGTCTCTATCTTTTAGTTTCTCTGGAGCTATAATATAGTCTCACGCAATATGCATTACTGTTTTTCCAAAGTAAAACTGAATTTTTGATATGGATTCTTGTATTAGAGCTTTCTTGTATCGGTGCATGATTGTTCTTCACAGGAGTTCTGTAAAAGTTAGCTTACAAAATTCAAGGAAGAGTCTTCCTTAGCCTCTTCCACTCGTGTCATCTTTCTGGATTAGATACCTTTCTCTTATCTCACAAGCTTATCTCCCTTTCATACGGGAAAAGTATGTGTTGCCATCCTAATATATTTTTTGTTTATGGATATGTAATATGGGGGAGGGAGATGGTAGGAATTTGCCAGTGTATGAAGCTCTTCTTGGACTTTTACTAACCTAATAGCTTAAGCTTGTGGGTTTCTTCACATGTAATCGGACTCTTTGACCAAATGCTCAAGAATTTGAATCTTGGGAACCCTCATTTTCTTGAAAACTTATTCAGCACATGGTGGAGGCCTGACAATTGAGAGAGTAATGTACCACTTGGGAAATAGTAAATAAGTAGATCATGGCCTAAGGGTGGAAAAGAAAATTGTAAAGAGAACGGAGAAAAGTAGCAATTGAGATGAAGTAAACAGAGAATGGTAGGTAGAGAGGATTCAGGGAATTTTAGGGAATTCCAGTAGGAAATCTGTGTTCATTCTCTTCATACCATTGGATTACAGTCTACAAGTACTTATGGACTACTAATTCAGTTGTGGATGACATGGCTGATGACTAGCCTCTTACTACAATTAACAACTTGCGACAAACGATTTACTAACAATGAGCCATCACGAGTTTTGTTCTGCCTTCTCAATGCTACCTACTGCTGGTGCTGAAGTGGAAGTAGGCTTCTTTGCTTGTCAATGTTGTAATCCAAGTTGTCTATCCATCGGTTTCTATCTAGTAGCCCTCTTATTCGAGTATAATGGTTATGACAACTGCCCCTTGTTGAAATCATCCTTGTCCTCAAGGATGAAGTAAATAAACTGTTTGATGATAAATTCTGCATCTTCCTAAGTGGCATCATCCTTTGACAGGCCTGTCCAATAAACCTGAAGTTGAGGGATTGTAACACCATGTCTGACAATTGATCTTTTCTCCAAAATTCATTGAGGACAATTAAGAAAAGCATCATCCTGATCAGTAGGAAGTAAATATAGCTGAGAAGGCCTTTGTGGATCATTTTTTTCTTTAAAAGGGACACATGGAGACCAGATGAATTTTGCAATCAGGAGGTAGTTTGAGCTTGTAAGCAACTCACCAGTTCTATCTTCCACTGGACAGGGGCCATAAAACTGGAAGAAAAGTTTTAGATTCTTTCTCATGGATAATGAAGACTGTTGATATGGTTGCAGTTTGAGGTATTCCAAATCACCAACTTAAAAGTATTGCTCTGTTCTGTTTTTGTTGGCATAAATTTTCGTCTGGTTTTGAGTAAAGGCTAATTGTTCCCTCAAGAACTGATTCATGCTTCTCTCTCTTTCCAAATTGTCTCTGCTGCTGCTACAGAATTAGTTTTGGTAATATCACATTCCAGGAGTGGAGTAGGAAAGCCATAGAGAGCCTGGAAGGGTGTCATCTGGATAGTCGTATAAATTGGTGTTCTAACACCATAGTTGATGATAGCCATTGCTTCCATTGTAGTGGCTGATGTCCTGTCATGCATCTCAAGTAGGTTTCTAATCCTTTGTTGACTCATTTGTATTGGCCTTCGATTGTGGATGGTAGGAGGTGCTCATGTATAGGTTGATCCCCAAACCCTTTAGGAGAGCTTGCCAAAATAGACTAGTGGATATGTTGTCCCTGTCAATGACAATTTGGGAATGTCATGTAGCTTTTCAATGTTATCCATGAATAATCTGGCCACAATGGGAGCTGTAAATGGGTGGCTCAAGGCAATTAAATGACCATACTTCGTATAATGATCTACTACCATGAGGATGGTGGTTTTGCCTTCTGATTTGGGCAAGCCTTAAATAACGCCCATGGCAACATGGGACCATGGTTGTGAGAGGAACAGGTAAGGGTTGTAGGAGGCCTGGATAGTGTACTCTCTCTGATTTGCTTTGTTGACTAACGTCATAGCTAGAGACTCATGTGTGAACTGCTTTCTTAAAACCTGGCCAATAGAATAGTTTCTGCACTCTTTTGTATGTTTCCACAATGCCTGAATGACCTCCCACAACAGAGTCATGCAATGAGGTTAAGATGGTGGTTCTGGGATTAGTAGAAGAGCCAACATAAATTGCTTGATTATACCTCAAGAGATCATTAGCATACAAAAAAGGTGGTCTTGCTTGAGGGTTTTTTGTGAGTGTACTTATAAGATCATGAGCAAAAGGGTCATATTTATATGATTGGATCAAATCCTGGGCCCAAGGTGGAGTAATATTTGTGATGGTGGCACAGTCTGCTGAGATGGTATTGTCTGTTTGCCGTGAAAGGGCATCTGCCACTACATTTTCTAGTCCTTTTTGTACTGAATTGTATACTGCCCCCAAGAAGTCTTGTAAAGCATTTTTTATGTAAGTCTTTGGTAATCCTCTGCTCAAGTAAATTTTTGAGGCTGCAATGGTCAATTTTGATGATAAAGGGCCCTTACTGTAATTAGTGCCTCCATTTTTGAACTGATAAAGGTATAGCCATCAATTCCCGTTCATAGATAGATAAACCTTTGCCTTTTGGCTCGAAGGGTTTGCTGAGAAAGGCGAATGGCTTATTATCTTGCATTAAATGCACCCCCCCTTCAATCCTTTGATCAGAAGCATCTGTCTCCAACGCAAATGGTTTAGAGAAATCTGGAAGTGCCAAAACAGGAGCATTTGCCATTGCCAACTTGAGTAGCTTTAAGGCTTCGAGAACATCAGAATACAAATGGAACGCTCCCTTCTTCAAAAGGTCTGTGACTGTCAGGGTTTAAAATAGTGCCATAATGGTGGAAAATTTTTTTTTGTAATATCCGGTTATCCCCAAGAATCCTTGTAAAGCCTTTTGAGACTTAGATACTGGTCAATCTGTCATGGCAGAGGTTTGGGAAGGGTTAGTGGGTACAACTCCATTTTTAATAATGTGGCCATGGTATTCCACTTGCATTTGGCCAAAAGAACACTAAGAGAATTTAGCAAAGAGTCTGTTCTTGCCAAGGGTCTGAAAGACACTGGTGAGATGGTTGAGATGTGTTTTAAAAGAAGGATTGTAGATTAATCTGTCATCATTTCAAAACAAATTTCTTAAATAAGCGGCAAAGATATGGTTCATTAGTGGCTGAAATGCAACCAGGGCATTGGTTAGATCAAATGGCATGACCTTGAAATCATAGTGGCCATGGTGAGTTCTGAAATCTGTTTCTGAAATGTCATCAGGGTGCATCATTATTTGGTGATATCCGGCTCTAAGGTCTAGTTTGGAAAAGTGATTGGCCCTGTGAAGTTCATCAAGAAGGTCATCAATAATGGGGACAGGTTTTTTTTTTTTTTTCAATGGTAAGATTGTTGAATTGCCTATAATCAACACAGAATCTCCATGTGTTGTCCTCCTTTTTGACTAGAAGATCTGGTGAGGCAAATGGACTTGAGATAGGTTGAATGATGTTGTTTGGAGCATGTCACCAAAACTAGAATTTTCAATTTCGTTTTTGTGAAAATGGCTATATCTATAGGGTCAAATGTTTTAAGATTGGGATTGACATATTTATAGGATTTGGTGTTCCATGGTTCTTTGTGGTGCAATTACCGAAAAAATTGGTTCTTTGTGGTGGTAAGGTGGTAGTTTCAGCAAAAATATCCTGGATTGTAGTAAGAAGTGTTTGTTGGGGAGGGTGAAAGATTACCTGGTCTTAGTTTGATGAATTGTAGTAGAAATGAGCCATAAACTTTCCTCAGTAGTCTGTATTTTCTACAGACGGGCTACTGAGAAGTAAGATAAGTTTGTCTGCTCAATAATCCCTTGTGGTTGGATCTGTTCTTTGTCCTTTTGAATTAGACTTGCAAGATCTGGTAGTCAAAGATAATTGGACTATAGTGCTTTATCCAATCAACTCCTAGAACCATGTCACAACCCCCCAATGGTAAAGCATCAAATCAGTTGTGAAATCATGACCTTTCATATGCTAACTGAAATTCTCGACTAAGCATTTTAGTACCATTAGCTACTGTAACTATTAAAGGTATTGCTGCACTAGTTGAATTGGGGACAGCAGAGGTTATATTTGGGTCTAGGAAGCTACGAGTGCTCCCACTATCAATAAGGATAGTAGTAGGGCAGTTTTAGACTGCCCCTTTCATCCTGATAGTGTTGTGGAAGGGAATACAGGAGATGACATTGACAGAAATCTCCACTGATTCCTCAAAACTGTTATCACCTGTTTCTTCTTCCCAAACTTTTTCTGCTGTAGTCATGGAATTGAATTGCCTTTCCTTGCATCCCACTGTTAATAAGGATAGTAGTAGGGTCGTTTTGGACTGCCCTTTTGATCCTGATAGTGATGTGGAAGGGAGTACAGGAGATGACATTGACAGAAATCTCCACTGATTTCTCAAAACTGTTATCACTTATTTCTTCTTCCCAAACTTTTTCTGCTGTAGATCATGGTGTTGAATTGCCTTTCCTTGCATCTGTGACAAGTATCAAACTTATCATTACATTTATAGTACAGTCCCATGGCCTTCTTTGGTCTATTATAGGTTTATTTTGCAGGGCAGAAGAATGTGTAGGAAGGGTATTATGTGTTTGTGGTGTAATGTGGTGGTAAGGTTTGTCATTCTCAGGAAGAGCCTGTTTGGTGGAATAAGTATGGAATCTGAAGGGGGGTTTGGTTTTTAATAATGCTTCTAGGGATTGTTCCTGGAGTTCTGCAATATCAAAAGCTTGAGCAAGGGTATTGGGGTTTAAGATTTGGACCATTGAAGCCACTGATGGAACTAGAGAAAAGTAAGACTTGGTCAAGGAGGAATTTAGGCTAAGCATTTGGGAATTAAGGTCTTCTAACTGCTCTAGCTAATCAATGGCAGAAGTCTCCCGTTGTAGCTCATTAAACTCTTAGACAACATCATGAAAGATTCGGTCGCTAAATCTTCTAATATATCTCCCATAATAACATCCCATGGGACAAACCCTTGTTGGAGTGCATAGCCATGATACCACACTCCAGCTTTTCCTTCCAAAAACATAGATGCAATGTCCAACTTTTGGTTTTCAGAGATTTTATATAGTAAATTTGGTGCATTTCTTGATCCGGCCTCTTGCATTTTCCCCATGATATGAGGAAAATTCCTGTTTAGGCAGAAAGTTGTGAAAGTTTGGAAGCATCATGATCACCTGTTGGAATCCAATGAGTGAACAGAGTGGACTTTCTGCTGGAGCAGAAGTTTGTGGTATAGTGTTGTTGCTAGCTTCTTGAATATCTTTCCTGTTTGATTGGAAGGACATGTTGGACATGAATTCTTCCAGAGTTTTGGTGATGGCTTGATGGAAGGCTTGATTCTGTTCCTGCAATGTTGTCACAGTAGCAGCTTGGAAGGTAGCCAAATCCTCTTTGATTACTTGCTGCAGATGTTTTTGAATTGTATTTTCCCATTGCATAAGTTGCTCATCCATTTTTCATGATCTGGTCACGGACATATCTAGAATTATTGAGTGTGTAAAGAATATTCAGGATCCGAGAGGGACAACCTGAATCAGATACCAATTGTAATGTATCGCTTGGGAGATGGCAGATTACAGCCTAAGGAGAGAAAAGCGAATTCTAAAGAGAAGGGAGAAAAGGAGCAATTCCAATGAAGGAAACAGAGGAAGGTAAGAAGATAGAATTCAGGGGATTGGAGGGAATTCCAACAGGAAATCTGTGTTCATTCTTCTGCTACCTTTGGATTACATTCTACTAGTACTTAGAGACTACTAAATCAGTTGTGGATCCATGACATGGTTGATGACAAGCTTCTTAATACAATTAACAACTTGCAACAAATTATTAACCGTGAATCTTCAAGCCTTGCGTTGTGCCTTCTCCCGGTCTGAGGCTGCCTGCTGCTGATGCTGAAGTGGCCGTAGGCTGCTTTGTCGATGCTGTCATCCAAGTTGTCTTTCCATTGGTTTCCATCTTGTATCCCTCCAATTGGAGTATGAGGGTAATGACAATTAAATTTTATTTCACATAATTATATCAGTAGTACAAGGCTCATGACAAAAGCTTAGGAGAAACAACCTTGCGTGTCCAGAAGTACAAGGTATCTCAAGTCCCAACCCATCACTAGAAGATACAATAAGCACTAGCTTAAGACATTGATCCATTCAATATCTAATTGATGCTTCACTCTGAAAGCCTACAGTCTAATTCAGCACTTGTTTTACGTGCTTTAGGCAGAGTCCATTGCTCATTTTCTTCCTTTAGGAAATCTTTCTGTTCCACTTGAGCCAAATGCTTTAAATGGAGGCTGCTAGGCTGGATTTACAGGCTAGTATCCTTTTCTTTCCTTCAGTGTGTTAACTGAATCCAGCCCTGTATCCAAGATGTCACTATTCTGTCAAACTCAAATCAATGCAAACATCATAGTCTTTTAATAAGAACAGCTGAATAAGCACTGGTGAATATTCTCCTGCGAGCATAAAATACACATGCTTTGTCAAATTATTTTGAAGCGTGACAACTGATAATCTATATTGGGTATAACAATGGGGTATTCCCAAAAGAACCAGCCATTAAATAAAGTAGCTAGCCAGTGCTTTGGTTGACTGAGAGGACTCTAAACTCCTAAGTCTAAACAGTCAGACCACTGCATCTTTTTCTTTTTATGAAATCCCACATAAGATTTTGACATTATGTAGATTAGGAGAATCTTGGGTGAATTTGTAGGCTTCTATGAATGTGTGAATTTGAAATTATTAACCGAACCTCAATAGGTATGATTCCTTTTAATATTGCAAATGTACGAGGGTTCGGTGTAGTTTTTTTTGTAAGTCAAGTATCGTATCCACTGGAAGTTGATTTTTTACTCAAAATTAATTTCGTAACTATCTTATTTAAAAAAAATAAAAGAAAATTAAAATATTAGTTTGGTGATAACCGAAATGGCAATAATGGTTGTGTTATAGCCATGGAGTTGAGTAAAGTAGATAAAGAAATCAAATGACAAAATTTTAAATTGCTGAAAATTAGAATGTTTATAGTGGCTATGTCGTTTGACAACGATAGAAATTAAAGTATAGAAACGTAAAGTGTAAAAATATAAAATTGTAAGAGCAACAGTAGCTCAGCCATCCAAGGCTCAAAAAATAAAAAGCTAGTAAATAAAGTGTGAGAACTAAATGATAGAAATTTAAAATTAAAAGAGCAACGGTGGTTTAGTGATCCCGTAATTAAAATATATAATTTAATTATATAAGTAAAATAAAATTTATTAGAAAATAACAATAAATAAGTAGGAATAAAAAATATAAAAATCAGTGTTCATCAAATTATTAAAACAGGAGAGCAGATATTGGTATCAATGCCTTGTGTTCATGTGGAAATTTGTTCTGTTGAGTTGAGATGGTTGTGATGCTTATATGTAACAATTATTAATCTGTAAGAATTTATTATTATTGAGACAGCACATTTTAGAATCAACGGCTTGAGTTCACAATGAAATTTCTTACATTTAAAATCATCATGATTTCTATATCTATAACAATTATTTTTCAACAGAGTTGCCAGTGGACCTCTGATTATTTTGATTGGAGTAGCGGCAAGGTGGCTAGGGTTGCACATCGAAGTGAACGAATATTGGTATTCCATTCTTAAATTAGATTACAGACCCAAGTTCTCAATGCTGCTTGCGTTACAGGTTTGTAAGTCTTTTACATCAGAAGTAATTAGAATTTAGAAGCACGATAGTTAGCCTTGCCATTCCTAAATTATACTGTCATCCATATCATGTTCTTTTCATCATCGAATGAAAAGGTCTAATTAGTTTTCCCACTCTTACTGGTCATTTCCTCTGCAAACTTCTAGGTGTTTTTGGTGGGTTTATCATCGTTGATGGTTTTTTTATCAACTACCCACAGAACTGAAAAACAGGAATTACCTGTATTACATCAGTTAATAAACTGGTCCATTGCAGGTACACCTCTTTCCATTTCCTTTTATATTAATTTCCTTCTGTATCTTCCTCACTTGCATTTGCACCATTCTACCATGGAGTATAGAATCTTGTAGTGCCACATCATATCCACTCGTCTTCATTTCTCTTCAAATTGTGATATTTTACTAGATTATGACATCATATTCTTAGAAGGGGACGATGGCTGGATATCTCATGAAATTCTCATCTCTTATATCTTGGCTGTTTGTTGATTTTATTTAGTTGTGATCACATTTTGGATATGATGGTGTCTATCTATGTTGTGAAAGTTGAAGGTTGGAAGCTTAGGTCGTGTCAAGCTCGTATGACAAGTTTATGTGGTGCTGTTCAAACCCAGCTAAATCCCCCCTTGACAATTTTCACATCCCTAGATTGCGTACTTGACAATTTTGTGCACTCCATTTGTTAGAGACTGATGAGGTGCCTCTGTGTTTGAAATGCTCATGTTTGTCCAATTACATCATCTATCTCCAGCAAGATTTTCATTTTTGCCTAAATTTAACTTAAAATACTGAACCAGAGAATAAATTAGCCATGCCAACATGTGTGATGGTTCAAGAAATGGTGAAAACTAATATCCAATGTAGTATGTTATCTATTACACTTTTGGAGAATACAGTTAAGAACAGAAGCTATTAATTTGGAGAAAAAAATATAGCCCACAAAAGTTTACAAGTTTAAAGTAGGAGAAAAGTATAAACTATAAAGATAAGATTCCCAGAGATGACATTTGGGAGGTGGATGACAATAAAAAAAGCAAAATGTATTGGATAATATGGTTAGTTTTATTATGATTATAGCAAAGTCTCAAAAAGAATCTAAAGGAGTTAATGTTCTCACCAATGAAAGATGGTGGAGCGATGTCCAAAAGACAGTATCATAGATGTAAATATCAACCTATATGTATTGTTATTGGACCCCTTGATACCGTTATTTTTCGATACTGCAACAATTTAGTGATTTGTTATCATATTGACAATATATCACGATATATTTATCGATATTCAAAATTTCAGCTAATACAATAAGCAACTTATGTTTTTTAGAAATTTTTTTTTCAAATATATATAATACAAATACAAATTGTCTGATATATCTGAGATTGATACCGTCACAATCAATATTGGTACTGATATTTTCATCCATGCAAAGAACACAAGATGAGTATATTACAAGATGTGGGTACATTATAAGAATTATGAAATCAAACATTAAAGCGTTAAAGGAGCTTCTAACTCAGAAAAATAGAAAAATAAAAAGCAAACAAAGTTGTTGCTGGAGGTAAGACACAAACTTCCTAGGAGGAGAGAAAGTAGTAGAGACCTAGGTAATGATGGATGCATAAAAGGTTAAGATGCTTCTATATCAACAACAGAAGAAGATGTATAAGAAAATTTGAAAATTAGTTTTTAAGAGTTATCCAATAAAATCCAAGTAGAAGGCTTAAATTTTGAATAGAGGAGGGGGTAAAAACAAATCTTTGATATGTACATAAAATTAGAAGTTATGGAGCCAATTTGTACTCAAAAAATGAAAAATCGTAAATTAGTAAGACTAGTTAGCATACTTCTAACAAGTGGAAATACTTTTATGGGTTGGTTTGTTACTAGGTTATCTTATTAGATTTAAAGAGGTAAAAAAATGCCCGAAGAGTGGATGGAAAGTGTAGAAAAGAGAGGAAGAGAAAAAGATAGGGAGGAGATAGAAGACTTGTTGGAATAAACCTAACAAGTAGGGTTAGAGATCTATTCAAATATATGCAGTATTATCTACAATATAGTATATAGACCAAATTACCCTTACAATGAATATACTATTAGCATAGCCCGTTCTCACAATAAGTATATTCTAATACTCTCCTTCAAGGTAGATTATAAATGTTGATCAAGTAAAACCTGTGTCAGATTTACTCAACTCAAGCTCTGGTGGACTTGTTGAAAATATTAGTTAATTGATCTCCAATTTATACACGTTAACCATGAACAAGGACTTGATGAAGTTTCTGACAAACGAAATGACAATTCATCTCTATATGTTTCTTATGTTCGTAAAATATTAGATTTGACATAATGTGAATTGTTGTCTGATTATTGCATAATAACTGAGATAGCCCCGCAAACTTATATCCGAGCTATTCTAGCAACAATCAGAGCCTCATTGCTTCACATTTAATATGTGTCAATATACTATATTATGATTCAGCATTTGAACTAACAACTGCATTCTATTTCTTGCACTTATATGACACCATGTTGCCTCCAACAAAACATAGTTGCCTCTGTTAGACTTTCAATCATAAGGTAATCAGTCCAATCATTGTCAAAAATTCCTTCCACTTTAGTGTAATTGTGATCACTAGAATGTAAACCTTATTCTAATATACCTTAAGGTATTGTTGAATATGCATGCTAGTATCCTAATGTGGGACACAAGGAGATTATATAAATTGACTCACAATACTTATAGAAAATGTAATATTTAGTCAAGTTACTGCTAGATAATTAAGCTTTTCAATCAATTTGCGATATTTATCTGGCTCAGCAAAAACCTCCCCCTACATCCCTGTATCCATGGATGCATTACACGGTTTTACATCTAGCATAACTGTATCTCGAAGTAAATCTAGGGTGTATTTATATATGGGAAAAAGTTGCCCCAATTCTGCCTTGCAACTTAATACCAAGGAAATACCACAAACTTTCCAAGTCCTTGGTTTGAAATTGAATATGAAGAGGCACTTTGAGGCCCGCAATACCAATATTGTCACTACCAATATTCTTAATATCATCTATGTATATAACAAGGAAATTATACCCAACATTAAAATAACAATAGAACATATTATGGTCACTGTCATAGTAAGAAAGACCAATTCAAAAACAACCTCACTTAATCTCCCAAATCACACCCTGATAATTATTTCAAATCATTAATGACATTTTCAACTTACAAACATACGTTGACTCCCCTCGAGTTACAAACCTAGGTGGTTGCTCAAGAGAAATCGCTTCATGAAGATCTCTATGTAGAAAGGTATTTTTAACATCTAATTGATATAAAGGCCAATGGTAATTAATAACAGGCAAAGACGTAACAAGCTGAATAGAGATTAGCTTAGTGACGAGCGAAAAAGCACCTAGATAGTCCATCCCATAAGTTTGAGTATATCTTTTAGCCACCAAACCAGTCTTTAGCCAAGTTATAGAATCATCCGTATTAACTTTTATTGTGTACATTTCTTTAGAACCAATTGGATGTTTTCCCTACTTGTAAGGGAACTAGATCCCAAATTTGATTCTACTCAAAGCACAGATATTTCCTCCTCCATATTTGCCTGCCAACGAAGATGAGAAATTTCTTCCAATATAAATCACAACGAGAGACCATGCGGACAAAAAATGCACACAGAGAAGATGAAACACTAGCATCTGATAAGGTAGCAGACAAAGGATACTAATAATAGCTGTAATGACCCTTTTGCAATACAATTGGAAGGTCTAAATCAATCTCGTGGCTGAGAACCTCAAAATTTGTAGACCCCAGGATTGGCTTGATAGGGTTCAGTTCAAATTTTGACATAGTAGAGGAACCAAACATCCAATGGAGATCGCGAACGTAAGTCTAAAAGATAAGAGGATGAGAAGGCACAATAGGAAAAGAAGTAGTTGGGGAGACAAAGGAGATGAATACACTTGAGATGATTGCACAACTATATGAACAATATTATAGACAACAAGATGTTCAATGGATGAATACTAAATGATGAACTTGAGGGAGACACTTTGGAATAAAAGGGAATAGATTTATAAAATGTGACATCATGAAACTAGAAAACACCCTAACTACGAAGAGAAACACCAATATCCATTCTGAGCATGATTAGATCGAAGAAAAATATATTGTAAATATTTGTGATCAAGCTTGGTCACTTGAGGCTGAATCTTGTAGACTTAACATACATAATCGAATATCTTTGTGCGAATAGAATGTAATGCCTTTCTATGAAATATCATGTTAAGGAATCTCCCAAGAAGAACATCTGAGGGGAATCTATTAACAAAATAACAAGTTGTCAATACTATATTACTCTAAAAAATCTTTGGAACTACTATATGGTATAAGAGAGCTCCAGCAATATCAATTAAATGCCTATTCTTTATTTCTACTATTACATTCCTGTTAGTGTGTATTGGGACAAGACGCATGAAAAATCTCATGCTAGGACATAAATGACTAAAAAGAAATAGAAAAATACTCATGGATATTTTCACTCTACAAAATACGGATAGAGATAGAAAATTAGGTCTAATTTCAGCATAGGATACTCAAAAAATAGAATATAATTTAAAATAATTTTTCATAAAATATAACTAGATAACCCTTAAATAATCATCTTAAGTAACAAAATAATGAAGCCTAAATTTAAGTAACTAGGTCTAATTTCAGCATAGGATGCTAAAAAAATATAATATAATTTAAAATAAATTTTCATAAAGTATAACTAGGTATCCCCTAAATAGTCATCTTAAGTAACAAAATAATGAAGCCTAAACTTGGTGAAAATTGGACGAAGTCCCTAGACATTGGAATATGCTAAATTAAAAGGGGCAGAGTCACGTGTATTTAGTCAAGGGTAATAACACTCAAGACAGTGTTTAGTGAGCTAAACGACTCATAAAACAAAGAAGTAACAAAATTTAGAGTTGTTTATAACTTTTTTAGGCTAGAAAGTGAGAGATGGCCTCCTATGGATCTCAAGAGGTGTAGACTAGAACAAACAATAGGGTAAATTCTTCATCAAACAATTAGAGACCTTTTGACTCGAGACAGATAACGTGAGTTCTTCATCTAACAAGTAGAGACCTTATGACTTGAGAAGTCCCTACCAGTAATCCTTCTTGTAAGATCTTGAATTTCGCAATGAGTGGTGAAAAATACCACACAACTAATAGTAAATTAAATGAATAATTCGGCAAGTATAGAAATAATAAGGGACACAATGTCTTGTCAGATAAGCAGAGCCAATTTGTAGACCTTTTTAGAAGAATGATTAGCCAAAGTAACTTCAGGAATAGTGGAGCATAGTAGGTAATCGAATAAAGTCCAAGTAATTCCAGTCATGTGAATCAAAGGCACCAAAGTCAATTCCCCTAGTCCAAGAGGACATGGAGAGACAAGCAGTGTGGATACTGAATTGAACAATAGTAGTAACATTTCGATTAGGAGTTATAGTAAGCTTTCCAGGTAACTTCCAATACTTACTATCTATAACCAACTCCACCACAATGAAAAATGTTTGTTTTCCATCATTGCCTCTCTCTCTATTTCACCAAACTTGGACTCAATCGCCATGTGTACTCAATGAATAACCACAGTACCAGCTGCAACCCCAAGAAGAATAAAAAAATCATTACCAAAAGCAGAACTAGAAAAATCAGCAGAGAAGAAACAAAATCAGATATTAAATTTCAAAATGGTTGCAACAAATAACACGAAACCATATTGAAATCAGAAATCAGCAGCCGCAGCCCCCAACAAATGAAAGCAGAATAGGAAGCACCACAGGTCCACAAGTTCTGAATTTCAAAAACCAGAACGATATAAACCCTATAGTTGTGAAGCCACAGCTTGAAAGCCGGATTTTCATTCTATTAGTGAAGGACGTTTAGGCTTGACTAATATAATATATAAAATGCAAGGCTTTTCTCGCTTGTTGCTTTCTTGGCATGCTTGAACACATTAATATCATTCATGTCAAGCTCAACTTTTCCATAGCTCTCAAACGCAACTTGTGATGAATCTGGGAGACAAATTCAAACCTATACATTGAGATGCTCCGCCCTGCAAATCAAGCAGCGACACTGCTCATGATAGATAACCAGTAGCAATTAGGGTTTGCAGCAAAATGCCAATAGGAAGACAGTAAAACTAGAACAACCGCATGAGAACAGAGGTAATCAGTAGCTGCAACCTCTAGTAGCAAGCACACCAACCGCAAGTCTGCAACACAAAAAATCAGAACAGAGGAACAGAACCAGAAGAAGACACATACCCAGCAGAGAAACAGAAGAAGAAAATACAAAGAACAAAGCCACGACATCTTGCCCCTGTTGTGTGCCAGTTGAGAGCAACAAGCTCAAAACACAAAACAAAACTGAGCCACAAATGCCAATTGGAGAAGAGCAGCCACGTAAGCCAATAACCTAACTGCAAAGAAGAATGCTTGGATATGAAACCCCAGTAGTAGAAAACAAGGAAGAAATCCTAGTGGTTGCTACACATGAAAAATCTTAAGTTCCTTTCGATTAGGGTTAGAGAAACTGAAGAACTCAGATCTTCTGATAGAGTTGTAGCAGGGAACGAAGTCATCTCCAGACAGAAGAATACAACCTCACCAAATCAGGAGACCTGAGAATCTGATGACAAAAGAACACAACCTCAGATTTAAAGAACCAAGCCAGGTCTGAAAAACACAGCCAGTCACACTAGAGTAGCCCTAGTAGCCACACATGAAAGAAAATAGAACAATAGAGTTGCAGGGAGAATCATCAATGGCACGAAGATAACACTAAAAGTTAGTTGCAGTTGGAGAGAGACTATTGCAGCCCAGAACCTGAAGCAAAACTGCACCAATCCCAACAAATAACAAAACAGAGAGAGTTGTGAAAGAGAATATGCCAAGTGCTCTGATATCATGTAGAAAAGGGTGAAAGAGAAGAGAGGGAGGGAGGAGTTAGCTAGCTGATTGGAATCGCAATTAGAGTTAAAGATCTATTGACACATTTATGATCATTTACAATATAGTATAAAAACTAAAGTACTCTTACAAAGGAATATACTATCAGCATATATTATTTTGATACTAAGCATGTCCTAACAACAAGCACTTTGGTACCTATAAAGAAACAGGAGTGCTAATACTGCCTTCTTGCCATACTTTTAGGGATGAATAGGATATGGACCATGTGGTTCGGATGGATTGACTGAATGTGGTGGTACATTTCCACGGCCAGGTTTCCGGAAATAATTTTTGGAATTCCCAAGGGTTTTGCTCTTATTTTTGGGGGTGGTGCCAAAGTCATCCTTGTTGGCCGTTCCTTTTTATTTTTGTGAGTTAATCGGAAGAGTTTTTAACATATGAAGAGTTAAAAACTCTTCATTTTTAACATATGGGCAATATCTTGTTATTTGACATTCGCTTTTGTAGATATCTTTGTTATCTTTGTAAATTGCAACACATTAGTCCGGGTAGCTGCACCTAAGACACTTGTTACTCACTTTTGAAGCTTGTACGAGTCTAAAGATTAAATTGAAAAATTTTGACTGGATATGTGTTGGTAAGGTATCTCATGGGGATAATTAAGCCTCTACTTTGGGTTGTAGAAGAGGAGTGATAATTTCCTTATTTGTTGTTTGGGTTTGTCTCTAGGGGATGTGCATGGATGTATTCACCTGGAAGCCAGTGGTTTACAGTTAGCAAAAGTATGTTGGATAGTCTGCCAACTTATTTTATAGCTTGTTTTCCATCCCATGATTGGTAGCCACTAAACTTGAAGATCATATGAAATATTTCCTTTGGGTTTATTATGGTGACACTTTCAAGTTCCATTTAGTGAATTGGGTAATTGTAAAGAGGCCTCTTGAGTTAGGTGGACTGAGTTCTAAAGACTTGGTAAGTGTTTCAATGATGCACTCTGTAGGAAATGGTTAGAGTAGAATGGTGAAAGCTGATTCCTTTAGCTAACTCCATTGTGTGCGAGTTATGGCTTTGTTATTGTAATAGTAGAAAAAGAAGTTAGTCAACTTACGAATGCTACTATGGCTTAAATGAGTAATTTTAATAAATAGGTTTGTCTAACATCTGGTTATTTCCTCATTGTAATTGCATTATTGCCATATTTGCTAGTTATGATAATATTATGTGATTAATTGCCGTATAAAACCACATTGATACTCATATATATTAGTGATTTTTTTTCTACTAGGGCAAGTGTTTTGATTAGTTGGGGCAATAAAAAAGGGGGGGGGGGTATTAGTGGTACCTTTAAACAGAAAAAAGTTACATTTGTTGAATAGTTACTTCAAAGAGAGGAAATGATTCG
>JAODPA010109925.1:37495-48865 GCA_025585075.1 Nepenthes mirabilis
GTTTGCCCCCTTTATGTTCTGATTCACAAAAAAAAAAAAAAAATGTTCCCTATACAGGCATGTATCACTTGATATGGAATACAGCCACAACTAATATTAATATCAATACTGATATTTTCATGCATGAGGGAGAGTGGGATGACTTGGGAGGTATAATGAAGGATCTATGTTGCCTGACAATGAAGGATTTGACTGTGTTACCTAGAATAGCTGAAGAGCAATCTTACAGCAGACCTTGTAGAGGAGAATAAACTTTGTTGTTGCAGTTGTGGCCTCATGTGCACGCTCTATTATTGTGTTTTAAAATTCTGTACTGTTGATTTCCAAGCATGCTCATATTTTCTGAATAAAGTTTGTACACTTTTGAATGTTGGAAATTGATCTAATCTTCATTGTTTGTCAATTTGGTTACCCTTTCGGTTCAAGATGGGAGTTCAATGACCTATATTTTCAGTTTGACAACTTTTGCTGATCTTATTCAATAAACGTGGAAGTTGTGGTTTTTGTGTTTTTTTTCTCCAAAAAAAAAAAAAAAAACGTTTAGGTTGGTAGTCTGGAAGCATTGTCTTTGTTTTAGATCATTATTTCAAGTGTCTAATAGGAAGATATGTCTTTCTCCTAACTTTAAAGTACTTGTTTCCAGCATAAAGTTGTCCTAAGTGTAATTTAGCTTCTCATAGTGTAATCTGTAAAACAAGGGAACAAAAAGGAAACCTTGTTGTAACATTGATACAATAGATGTTGTTTTCAAGTATATCCCATTCACGTCTGAAGCTCAATTTGTAGGATAACTACAGCAATATTGAACTGTGTCATAGGTTTACGGTTTCTTTATTGCTTCACGTTATCAAGTTCTTGCTGTATGGAAAATAGGGCTTTTATTCCCCATGTTTTTTCCAAAAGAATTTCTTTCTTATCTTAGGATGTCCTTGACATGGCTACTACTTACATCAGATTAAAGCTTGTATTATTAAATCTGCCATGCTGTGGCAAAGATTTTAATTTCAGAACTCATATTTAGTAAGTTGTGGGTAGTTTTTTTCATTTGTAGTTAAATAGTTGACGAGTCCCATTCTTAATCTATGTTTATGCTAATCACTCCCCTCTGTTTCTATGGCAGGGTCTTCAATGGTTCTCCCATTGTTTTCATCACCTAATCTCTTGGTTAGACTGACTTCCATATTTCTGGGTTTTGCACCTTCATATTTACTTCTATCAATTGGGTAATCCTCATTTGTTGAATGCAAATATGACTGCTTGAGTTTACCTTATCCTGGAATGTTGTATTTTTGCTATGTACTAAATATACTTCTGCCCTGAAATTTGATTAGATATGAAGCAGTATTCTATGCCACGCTTGCACTTGTACTTATGGCATGGATACTGTTTGAAAATACCATTCTTTATTTGTCAAAGGTGAATGGATCTTCAACCTCTGAGCATGAGGACAGATCCTTAAGACTGTCGGATGTGAGAGTTCCATTGACTTTTGTAAGTCCTAAACTCCTATCCCTTCTACTACTTGATAAAGAGTTGATGTTCCTAAATGCATGCACAGCCTGTTTTATAGGATATTATTGAAATTCATACAGGAATAATTATCATCGAATTTACGTGATAGGTAAGTTCAAGCAGTGTTATAGGATGTGTTCAATATTTGTTATCATCAAAATTGGTCATTTGAAATGTCATCTGCAAAATGTTAAGCTGAAGTATAAAAAATATTCCTATGTTTTCCTGATCTTTGGTTACAGCTTGGCAGGTATTGTTAAAAAAGCAATACTGTTTTTCTACAATTGAGCAAATCCTGGGCAACATTAAGGACTAGTGTTATTTATTCGTATCTTCATTGTGAACAGATTTTCTTTCTTTGCTTTGGTGAAGATGCTTTCAGTTTCTTAAGTGCAGATGGATTAGTGTTTGAAATAGATGTAGGGAGGAAAGGAAAAAGTAGGGAATAGAGATATTAGAGGGGTAGAGACAAGAAAGAGAAACTAAAGGGATAGAGATAAGAAGGAGAAAGCACCAATGGAGAGAGGGGAAAGGAAGTCACAATTGCTCAATTACATTCAATTTTTAAAACATTCATTCATCAATCAATCCCATCCAATGATTCAAATAATAGAGCGTAGGGTCTTTATAAAGAGAAATTCTAGGTCTAAGATAATTTGGTAACAAATTATCTATCTCTAAAAATTAAAAAATATATATATAATAAAATCATGTAAATAAAAACGAATAAAATCAAATCAGAATCTTACCCTATAAGTAAAGCAAATAAAATAAAAGCCAATAAAATTGGAAACTCTTTTAATCAGAATCTCTTGGAATATTTGATATCCGCATCAATTCTCCCCGGGTGATTGGAACTCGACCCCGTCGAGTTAAAATTTCTATAGGAAACTGCCTAACCGCAGACCGAGCAGCGGTGCAAGTGGCCGCTAACGTTACTAAACATGTGGGAGAGGAGTCGAAATTGGACCAAGCTGTTAATGTTGTCTTAAAGGACATGACTTGGGCCTAAAGATGTGCAATCTTGCGGACTCTGATAGAATTGCAATATACCTGAGTCAAACCAGTGAGGATGATCTCGTTGTTGGTGGGGTGGTGATATTGCCGAAGGCAAAAAAGGGTAGGACTTTATCTCTGATACCAATTTGATGTAGGGAGGAAAGGAAAAAGTAGGGAATAGAGATATTAGAAGGGTAGGGATAAGAAAGAGAGATTAGAGGGGTAGAGACAAGAAGGAGAAGGCACCAAGGGAGAGAGGAGAAAGGAAGTCACAATTGCTCAATTGCATTCAATTTTCAAAACATTCATTCATCAATCAATTCCATTCAATAATTCAAATAATAGAGTGTAGGGTCTTTATAAAAAGAAATTCTATGCCTAAGATAATTTGATAACAAATTATCTATTTCTAAAAATAAAAGAAATCACAATAAATTCATGTAAATAAGAGCGAATAAAATTATATCAGAATCTTACCCAATGAGTAAAGTAAATAAAATAAAAGTCAATAAAATCGAAAGCTCTTTTAATCAGAATCTCTTGGAATATTTGATGTCCGCATCAAAAATAGCCAAAGATTGAACATCAAAGAATGACTTACAAGGGTGTCCCAGAGTTAGATGGGACACCCTTGTACTCCCTTGGCAATTAACCTTGCTGGCTCTCATCTTTTCCTTTCCCTTTGGCCCTTTATTTGAGATATGTATTGTGCCTCTATGTCTTCTTCTACTTCCTTGCCAAGATCTTAGTTCCCTTATTATTCCCTCAAGATGATTTTTGGACTGGTGAAGTCTGCACCTGAAAGGCCTTCATATGAGAAAGAGTAAGATGTGTGCATGGAATCAATGAGTAACTACATTTTCCCCTTCTGCAATATAGGGCTCTATTTCAATAAATTTCCTGGTACTTTGATTCCTGTAAAGATATGAGTTTAGCCCCCTTCATCTTCTTCCATGGATAGTGATTACAAATTATTGTCTTTCAAAAGAGAAGAATGACTGTACAAACATCCTGCTCAGCTATAGGTGAGCCTTTCTGTTGAAATTTGAACCAAAACCATAATAACTGGGTCATGCAGAGAGACTTTTGAACCTTTGTAAGATCGATACCATAACCAATTAAGTCTATAAGTTTTATGTCTAAGTCATAACAGATCCGATCCTATAGTTTACAATATGATACATACATATACATATACATACATACATACATATATGGATGTATGTATGTATATATATGGAGCAAATGTCTCTGTGTAACGAGCAGCTTTTACTTTTGCTTGAATTCTTAGTGGATGTCAACAAAAAATTACCCTTATTTTGGAGAGGGATAACATGACTTGTCATTTTTCTTTGTAGTCAGAATCCAATCACTACAGCTGTCTAAAGCTTCAGTTCTGCTAATGTCATGATGTTGTAGAGATGTGTTGGTTTATCTTTATCACGTGACCAAATGATATATTAATTTCTTAAAGCTTATTGTGTTCTGACTTCAGATGCTTTGTATTTCTAGATGGTCTTGTTTAATGTTGCATTTTTTGGCACGGGGAACTTTGCCAGTATTGCAAGTTTTGAGATATCATCTGTTTATCGGTTTGTAACAATCTTCAGTGTAAGCAATGATTTCATATCCATAAATTCTTGTGTTACCCTTGAGATAGCTGGTTTTTCTAATGTAATTTCTTTTTCATTGCAGCCATTTTTTATGGCGGCCCTTCTGATTTTCAAGTTATTTATTCCGTTCATGCTTGTCATGTAAGTGACTGTAACATAATTTGTTTTGTAGTGCTTATATGGAAATGGTGAACACTACCTTTGAACTTGAAAATACTGCCTGTTACAAATGCATACATGTCTGCTGTCTTAACTTATGTCAATGAAAACAGAATAAGCAATTATTTAATTAGATTATCCTTAAAAGGTTTTTTATTCAATTGCATTCAATTATGTGCAGCAGATTTCTCTGTTATATTGATTATTAGTACATTTTATAAAAATAAACCCAAAAAAGTTTGCTGGTTGGAGAAGTGTCATTACTATTTTAGAAGGGTATCAGACTCTGCAGTAGTAGATGAAAATGTGACTGAACTTTTAAAGCTTGAAATATGAGTAAGCGGTACTGTTGAAAAATTGATTTCACGGACATCAAGGGTGTTATCTGGGATCTTGGATGCACAGAGCAATGGTTAGTGAACATGAACAAAAGGAGGTGATTCCAACATTTTATTAGTCTAGTGCACGTCAATGGTGCCTATGCAAGTATTCTCTGTTATGGATAAAAATATTGGTGTTATCTATATTGGAAAATACTATTAATATTTTATATGTCGGCCATAAAATCTTTTTAAAATATTGGAGCATGAGAGGCAAATATCAGGCGATGTATCAGAATGTATCGGATGTATCGATCGATATATCGTCAATATGGTTGCATATCGTGATTTTGTCACAATATCAAAAATTACCGATATTTGAGGGGCTTTATAACTGATGCAGATGAATCGATATTTTGTATTTTGGCTGATATTTTGTTCCTTGTTCTCTATAATGTATACCACACTCCATAACCTATAAACTACTAGGTGGAAGGTCGTGGGAGTAGCAACCTTGGATAAGGAAAAAAAAAGGCTAAAGGTTAATGCCATTATGAAAGTATGTACTACTTATAGGACAGTACACTAAAGGGGAATTGTCAAATCTGAAGTCAAACTTCAAAAGTTAGGAAAAAAAAAAGGGAATCAAATAGATAAGTGGACTCTGGATTTCATTGTTCAGGTTGATTCCATCCCATCTGGCTCCAATTCATCAATCGGAGACCAGCTTATCCTGTGCCCTGCTGGTATCCATGCTGCAACTTTTTGAGTTGTTGAATATGTGATAAAATGCACTTGGAAAACTGCCCACGTTTTGCATCTGATCATGAGCTCAATATCTTTCTTGCAGTTGTTTACAACAGCTGTTCTTTTTTATCTTCTTTTGGGAGGCTCTTTGTGGTATTGGAAGACCATTCAGTTGCTAGCAGATAAATAAGTTGTGTTACATTAGTAATTCTTTTAATTAAAGGAAAGAAGAATATATATTGATTAGAAAGATCATGTTGTGTCAGAAGTTGCATTTATTAAATAAAAGAACTGTTAGAGGATATTATCTAAGCCAATTAAGGATGCATTTTGGATTCATATAGACAAACACATGTAATGAGACTCAAGACTTTTTGTTGTTATTGTTTTACAATCAAAGTCATAGGCTAAATAGACTTTTTTTTAATGCATTTACTATATTGTGCACAATTTATGAAGTGAATAATCTTCTAACCAAAATTATATTTGTCTTCTTGGTGTTTATTTTTCCCAAATGAAAACTTTAATGGATAACCACTATTCAATTCTCGAAGACATGTTACAATCCATAGTCAAGTATCAATTGCTTAAATTCTTCACAATCAAGTTAAAAGGATTTTCAACCATTGATGCTTGGTAAACCAAATGTGGTAGAACTTGTGATGTTTTCAGAATAGACTTCTTACTTTACTGAGTTGCCACACCCTAAAATCATGAAAGAGTTATAGTTTACAACATCTTACTTAATAGTTGCTGTCAAGTTGGTAAACTAAGGGACATAATGTACCTTGTGTCATAGAAATCCAGGGTAGATTTATTTTCCTTGATTTCAATTGAAAATTCAGCAAGCATTTTGATTGATTGCAAATATTCAAAATATTAAGATTCAATTGTGCACGTACCCAGATGTTTCAGAATCAAGTAGGGGTTCTCGAATTTCAAACGGACATTGGCATGCTATTATTTTCCTATTAGATGAGCATGGACATAAATGGAATAGAAATAAAAGATGGTCAGCAGGATATTTATGGTATTTTGGACAATTTGAAATGTGTGCCAGATGTTTCAATGTTTTATTGAGGTTTGGGGCAATAGCAGGGAGGGTAAGACCTTGGAACTGTGGTGTCAGCTAATGATAAAAGGAGGGGAAATGTTTTGGGGACACTCAATAATCACCCTTGGGTGACGTGACGGACATCCATCAATCTAGTGTTTTGTGGGCTTAGTAGTGTAAATGGATGATGAAATGCCACGTCACTCAAAGGTGTCACAAGTTGCCCTAAAAAGAGAGGATTTGAGTAGCCAATCTCCACAGGATGTTCTCGCGAACAATTATAATTATGAAAGGGACCATGCCATAGGTCAATTTCTTAGTAAGGAAAAATTTGGAATATTTTGATGCTTTACTTTGGAGTAGATTTGCTTGTCAGACTTGTAGACTTGGGTACCCTAGGATCTTGCAGAAGAATACAGTTTCCCCTTTCCCTCATCCTTTGTGGCTCTGTTGCTACTCTTGTTTATTTTGCTCATCGTTTGTTGTAATGCATCCTGTTCTAGTAGTGGCCTGCTAAATTTTCTATTCAAATCTTAGACCTTTCGACTTTCATATGCAGATGTGTTTTTAGTTCTATAACCAAGCTAATTGGACTTCCACGGTTGGGATGCTATTTTCTGGTTATTCTATTTTCAGATGTAATGACAATCCACTTCTTCTTCCTGGTATGTTCGTCGGACTCTTCAGATGATTGTTTAGTTGGTCAGTCAGCACATTTGGTGATTTTCAAATAATTCAATTTTTCCTAAGAAATATGGTGTAAAGGGTGGCCCAATGCACCCCTCTGTCATCTCACATGCTAGGTTTAAAAGAATATTCATGCTAGGAAATATGACAGTTGAACCTGCAGAGTCTGGGGGTCAGATGTACTCAGCATTATATATGGAGGGAGGCTGTTTTTCCTTACTCCAAAACCGTGACCACTAGTTTTAAAGATCATGTAAAAAGACTTATCTTCTTTTTGCCCGGGATTAATTTTTCATATTGGCATCCAGGTATTCCGTCAAAGATGTGATACACACCATTTTGAATGTTGGTGGGTGGAACAGCTAGTTGAAGTGGTAGGACTGTTGGCAATTCAGAACACTAGAAGCTGACTGACAAGTGTGTGAAAATACAAGACGTGAGTCATGAGGATAGGACCAAGATTAACTTAATATGTCTGCAAAAACTAAATGGGTAGGGGAAATTTGAAAGAAATGATGTTTCTTCAGTATACAAGGGAGAACAAAAAATGGAAAAGTTGGTCTTGTATATGGAAGTTAAAAAAGATATTATTATAGAAGTTGGAACACTAAGAGGAGACTAATTATGAAAAGAAAACTAGTTTGGTGGATGGAATATTCATTTTTATTAGGGCAGTCAAGAAATATGAGAAGATGTGGATATTTTTCTTATGGCCGGTACCCATGAGCCAAAATAAAGGGTAATATTCCATTAGACATTGAAAAGAGGTGAGAGCTACTAGACCGACCATAAAGGACATGAAGAGGATATGGACATGGAGACAAGAATGAATTTGGGTGGCATCATCATTTCTTCAAATTTTCTTGGAACTTTTGATCTTGTGATGACCTCTATATTTTCTGAAATGGATTACTGTTTGTCTTGCGGTAAATATTTCTTACCAAGCTATTTTCTGCAAACAAACAGAGCCCTTAGAGTGGAGGATTTAGTACATGTCAAATAGATTTTTCCTTGGGAAGAAAACTAGATATATTTCCTTCTAACTATTGTAAGATTTTTCTGGGATCAAGTCTAAACACTAAATGTGTGGCATGTGTATTTCATGCCTAATTATATGCAAAGAAAGAGGTTTAAAAACTCTAGACATTAGGAATTCAAATGGACTTTAAAGGGAGGATAGTGATATAAATCTGGAAAGAAAATGGAGAAGCGGGGATTTGAGGTAGTGGAAGACTATGGAGACATAACGTTTCCTTTTATTTTGTAGGCAGAGACAGTTCTTTGGCGCTGACAAGATTCCGTTGATTTTGTTGGATTGCTGAGAAGATGAGTATCACATTAAAAATACCTCAGAAAAGATGAAAGAGAAAGGATAGAGTAGTTATCTAAAAGAAAACCAAACGTTGGAAGTCCAAGGGGCAAAAATAATGGAACTCGGGAAAAGTTAAAAAGAAACAGGGCAATTTGATAGTGAAGATGATTAGGTCAAGACACGTCCACTGAGAAGAAGACTGGCCATATGAAAGATGCAGCAAACAAGTAGTCTAGGTACTGTTAAGAGTTCTAAGCAGTTAATTAGTTTCATTATACTCCTGTAGTCGGTGCTGTTCACGGTCTCATTTATATTTGGTTTTTCTTGTGAAAAGAATGCTTAACATCTTTCATGATTATAGTTGTAAACTGCTGTATTTGTTTGATACAACAATTTACCTCATGTAGTGCCTTCTCATCAGACACTATAATTATTGACTGTGTAGCATTGGCAAACTATTTTATTTGTGTTTGGCAAAAAGTCGCACAACTACTTTCAACCTATTGTTACCTTAGAAGTGGAAAAGGGTGTTTGGCAGAACTTCATAACGGCACTTCTAAGTATGGATTAAAGTGTTGCGATACGCCAACCGCTTTTTTCTTTTTCTTTGTTATTAGAAGATTAAATTGAAACATTTGAAATGTACCAATATCTTTTTAAAAGCCTAAATTCACATATTTTATATAGTTATAAAACATGCATAGATTGAAATTTTAGGGTATTCTGTAATAATCTTATTCTTGAGAATGCTATGATTAATTTGACAAAATGGATCGAAATTCCTTAAATAGGTAACTAGATGATTAATTATAGGGAATTTTTAATATATCCCTCATTGTTGATATGATCAGAGGAAAAAAAATTTGCATCTGCAAAGGGGGTCAGTATTGCGTGATATTGCTTATATGAAGATGGCTGGATTGATACTCATATTTTTCATCCGTTTGCAGCACTAGGTTTTACTCTTTTTTCTCCATTTTTTCAGCTTATATATCCTGCATCAAAAGCTTTGTTTTTTATTGCCACGTTTGCTGCAGTGCAAGCAAAGATTTCAGATGAAACCTTTCTATAAAACAACGCATTGTTCTCATTACATAGTGATGTAAACACCGATAGACTGGAATCCCATTAAACAGCTAAATAGAGAAATATTGCTATTGCTACTGTGACCCCTTTTATTTCTGCTGTTATTATTATTTTAGCTTATGCTTTTCCTTGGGGAAGACGGTCGTCCAATGTATTATGTATATTCGGTTGTGGAATTTGATGATGTACAATTGCGCTGGAACAGGTGAGAAATACTGGAAGCTGGATGGAGATTGGCAACAGCATTAGCCATTTTGGCATCATGAGTGCCCAAGTGGTGTTTGTGCTTCTGCTTTTTGCAATGACGAATGTTTACACGAAAGACATACAGATCCGTTCTTCTCCGTCATTATCTCGTAAAGCAGTGTGACACGTTGGACTTCAAAATTATTCGGCTTCTTTGCCGAGAGCATAGCATATCTCCTGGTATGGCAGCCTCATCATTTCATGCAGTGCCCATACTTGGTTGTCGTTCTGTTCTGCTGTCTAAAATCTAAAGAGCTTACTGCATTTTTTTCAGATAAACTCCTGGATCAATTTTGGCATGGGAAATACTACCTGCAGACTCCTTTCCTTTTGGCACCAGATGACCATGAAAATGCCGAATGTTGTAGCTGCAAAAGGGTCAGGTGCGAAAAACCCTTTAAAAAGTGGATTGTTTGCCTGCTAAGCATGAGCTGGGTTCTGCTTCCTCTATTCTTTGAAAAAGGGGGAAAATGAAAAATTGCCGATTGGATTCGATGTTCCTTTGATGTAGCAAATATGTGCATTGTTTATGAATTTGTCAGTCATTTTACACTAAAATGACAATTTAAATAGTCATTATAAAAAAAAAAATTACTAAATTACTTTTTTGGTCGATATTAATTCTGATGATAGCTTATCAAACAGTTTATAAGTCCTTTCCAAAACTGACTTATACCCGTATTATTCTTAACATAGAGAGCACGGTAGCAATTCTATTACTGTAAGTGCTTAATTTAGCACTGGCATTTTGTGCTGAGTAGGAAAAAAAATATCACTGAGATGCTTACATATTTTGTTTAATTCTATGTCTAACTCATATTTTAGTATCAAACATATATATAATTTCAGCTAAATGAACTATTTTGATATTAAAATTGCAACGTGGTCAGAATTCCAAGTTAGTGGCCCTGGAGACCTGGGCTCAAATCCAGCCACACCAGAACATCTTTTAGGGTAATATCCAACTATTTGAATATGCTTGTTCTAGATTTGATCGTTTATTCTTTAATAGGTGATTATAATTTAACCATTATTAAATAAATAATAGGTGAATTATAATTATCTATTTAAAAATAAATAATTAGTGAATAAATTCCTCCATCCTTCCCTCAGATCCTGTGTGTTCAGGCACCGTTGGCAGGGATGGCAGAAAAAGAATGAACTGCTTACTCAGATATAACAAAAATGTTTGGATTTTATCTAATTTTAATCAAATTTGTATTTAATTTTAAGTAAAATCAGAAAATTACAATCGACTTGACTTGAGTTCGTATTACTCTGCGCTCGTATCTGACCCATCTACATGAGCACACAAATATCAGCACGAGATTAATATAATTTAATTTTTATTTGTTTTATGTAACGCTAATTTAGATTTTAGAATGGCACGTATTTGATGAATTATTTAATGAGTGGATGATGTCAACTGCCCTGCAGCTCTAAAATTCAAAATGCTTGCGTAATTATTTAATTATTGAAAAGATTTTAAAAGCCTCCTAGAGTTAAATTACTGTTAATAAATTATAAATTTGAAATAAGTAATTTCATTGACCAAAAACAACACCAATAATATCATCAAATGATAATTTTTTCTTCACCAGAAAAAAAAAAAAAAACAAAACAAAACAAAAATTG
>JAODPA010109936.1:0-19705 GCA_025585075.1 Nepenthes mirabilis
AGTTCTCACAGGATCAGTGTAAGTTATATTTAGAAAAATAAGGAACATATTTCTTTGTGGTCAAAAAATTATGAAAAATATATTTTAGATGTTTTTGTTTTTGAAAATTTTACAGTTAGAAAATTAAAAACCATGTTTTATGGTTTATCAAATGCAAAACAGATAGATTTGTACATTTTTCAAACTTTCTGTTTTCCTGTTTTTTTTTTTTTTCCTGAAATCAATCTTAGTTTTTGGCAACTAAAAATGGTCTCATGACTTGTTAAAAAAAAAAGTTCAGTGTGATGGACTGGTTACTGGTACTGTTTGATGGCTTATGGATGGTTGTCCCTTGTCCAACTATTTTGCAAGAGTGTATAGCTGAGCTGTTATCCCTATCAATTAATAGTTGAATCAACTAGAATTTGGGTGTTTGTTGAGTATGGAACACTTCGGATGCATATCCCTCCCCTCTTTCGTGCCGTTCATTTCTGCTTCAGTTGTCCTCCCTTTCCATCTTTCGTGCTATATTCTCCATTGATCAACTATAACCTTAGGCCGGAAAAGGCAGTGAAGGAGAGAAATACCAAAGCTTTGCTGTATGTTTGCTTAAGCAATGGAGGACAAAGAATGCATTGTCATCATCACTCCTACTATTGTATATAAGTATGTAGTATTGCTATAGGAGTTTGCATGCAGCTTACTCGAGCATTATTTAACTTTGAGTTTTGCTGGTATGTCTGCTGATTAACCATGAGGATAATGATTCAGTGGGGATCCCTGTCTTCCCCTTAAAAAACAAGTAAACTTAGTGTGCCTTGCACACTGGAACCACATAAGCTTTCGCTATTGATTGTTATACTGCATGTATAATCATGAAAAGATTATGTAATTGTGATGGATCTCATCCCTCTTACCAGCGAATTTTTTTATCCTTCTCTCACCCAATATGGCAATATGTCTTACAGTGCAGAGATACTTGGAAGTTCTGGTGAAGCAGTTGCTGATCTAAAACAACTTTTCTTGTTTGCTGAGAAGACTGGTTACATCAAGTGGATTCAGTTTGATGCATACGTTGTTCGTGGTCTAGCATACTGCCTGGGAATTGTGTTTGTGGTTGGACATATTTATGCTACTTGGTTTGATTGTGGGAAAAGATAATGTATTTTGTTCCTTAAATGTGCCAACCGTAGCTCTAGGACTGATACTTCCTTCTCTTTTGATTGTTGCCATATATTGCATATATATCTTGATCTGATGTGAATTTCCCCTCTTTTTTATATGCTACAAAATCTGTCAAGTTCTTTTAGGAATCTCAGTTTTGGGTATCAAAGATTTGTTACATGTCATGTTTTCCATTTGGTTGTAGAAGACAGAAAAGCCATTGATTGAGAAACTAGGGGGCATCTCCTAGATACAAAATGCACGATACTAGTAAGAACCCATTCATATTATCTTTCTCACACAAAATAGGGGCAATGCCATAACAAATATGGAGAACATCTGTAACAAACAAACTCCCATTGTTCAAGATAGTATCATCCTTGACAGCTCAAATAAACCAAATAATAGCCTGAGTGATAAGGAGAATTGATCTGTTTTTGTTCTTTTTATTGTAAAGAAAAAACATTCTCAGCCTGAAGCTCAGTGTGGATGCATTGCATACCCATCAAACTCACTCCACAGTCAAAGCTTTCTGGAAACATCACCAGTATGGATAAGCAATTAATTGATTAACGAGAATGAATCCCCTCTTTGCGGGTTGTCAAAGGTGAGATTCTGTTCTCAAGAAGCTTCATACAACCAAAAAAAAAATAGAAAAAAATGACAGAATATGAGAATTTCCATAGTCTGATTCAGACAGAACTTTATCTGTTGGCCATGCAGTTTATAATGTGGTTACTCAAGGAACATGATGTCAAGCAAGTTGTTTTTAGGGGAATGATAGAGTAAATTTGGAGGAATCCTACTTAAGAGTTTGCAGGATTAGAGATAAATGGAATCATTGGGACTTGGGAGGGCAGAGATTGAACTGGCTGAATACAACCTGTGGAGCCTAGAAAATACGTTGGTAAGGATGTATGATATAATTCAACTATTCAGATAGAGGGTACAACAAAGATAACAGGGAGTGTCCGCAAGAGATGGGTTCAAGAATGCTTAAGAGTAATGTGCCACTTCAACTTTGGAAGATGAATTTTTTCTAGTTATTCCCTTTTTTGGTTGGAATGGCAGAAATGTTGATGTATCCACTTCTTCTGGGGATAGAAGAATTATTGCTTAGAATAACTGATGAAAGACTTGATATTTAACCACTAGAGACTGCCTTGAGAAGAATTTTTTTCTGTTTCTTCTTTTTTGTTTTTCTGTGTTATGGTTAATGGATGTTTTCTGTTTTATTATTTTTTTCCTCTCAAATGAATGCTTTCACTTTATCCAACTGGTTTTAAAATGTAATTTCCTTGGTAAAAATGAGTTCACATGTTCTTCTGGTGTTTAACAGAGAAGGGAAGCTGTGAGCCATATGCGGCAGTGGTCGATAAGTTACTTTCTACATTTGGAGGTGATGATATACCAGCCTGTGGTTTTGGATTCGGTGATGCAGTGATTGTTGAAGTAAGTTCAGCCTACTTGTTTTCTATTTTGCATCTTTGCTTCATAAAGTTTTAACATAGTGATGCTAGTTCTTAAAATGTTATTAACCTTGTTTTTTTCTGAACCCAAATGAATTCTATACCAGAGTGACTACAGTGAAAGAGTTACCATTCTGTACGAAGATATGTTTTTGACAGTTTTTCCTTACACCTACCATTTGAATCCATTTTCCCTATTCAATAATCTTAAATATTTTTAATTGCTAGGTTTAACTGGTGTGTTGTTATTGGGTTCTAGTGACTTTGTTGCTGCCATTAGCTTAAGGCATGCAGAGTTGCCCTAGTAGAGTCTGGACATGCATATCTTTTATTTCTATCTTGGATGAAATGCTTCTATTACTACCATAAAATATGCTCTTTGCACATGATATAATAAAAAGATGATGTGCATGTCAATCCCATATTACTAATAAGAAATTTTACTGCATTTTAGCTAGTTGTCATTGTTACTAATGGTGAAAAGTGCTGCTAAATGCAATGCATCTCTCCCTGTCTCTTTCTATGAATGTCTTATTGCTGCACCTCTTTCTTCCTCTCCCTCACTGGAGATGTGTGCTCAAGAGACAATGGAGGGAGTGGAGAAAGGGAGAGGATCTGCAAGGCATATGAAAGTATGTAGCATATGTGGATTGAAATATGGGTAAACATAGGTAGCTGAAATTGACAACCCCCCCCCCCAAAAAAAAAAAAAATCTCATCAACTAGCCAGTCATGAAATGTACAATTGCAATAACAATATGGGCTGCTAAGTTAAGGTTAAATAAGGGCTGGTTTGGGAAGTTAAGTGGGTATGGAGAAACTTCATAGCACCACCTGGGGCCCCCAGTTCATCCATCTGAGCATGGAAGACTAGCTCTTTCTAACCCTAGATACTTTCTACAATGTGCTTGATGTAGCAGCTGTGTTATCAGCCATGGATATGGTGCTGTGGAAGCTGTCCAGGAAAGGTCGTTTTGGTGTTTCAGGCACTAAATGTTTTGTTGAATGATGCCAACTATCCTTGGACAGTGATTTTGAAGTCATAGTTGCTATCAGAATTGCTTTTGTTATGGGGAGGCCCCTCAAACTCTTTAAATAGGATTTAAATGGTTGAGTCTTTCAAAGGGAGGATTTGAATGGTTGATTGATTTCCTACATTGTTGCTCTTTTTTATTTTGATTTTCTATTTTTGGGTTAGAGGTGTAGTGCTTAGACTGTACATTATTCCTTCTTCATCGGAGGCTTCTTTGGCTCTATGATACTTGCACACACTCTTTCATATCTGGATTAGTTTGTCAAGATAATGAATTATTCAGTGAATATGTCTTACCAGATAACTCTTTTCACTAGGCACAACTAATTCCAAACTCATTTTATCTGACATATCTCGAGGGCAATTATAAGGAAATGGAATTTTGAAAAAAGTTGTTACGCTTATTGATTTTTAGAAAATCATTACTCTATTGGGCATTACCTAATGGGGTTCTGTTCAACTGCACCGATTCACTTGCTTAGCAGCAATTATTCAATTGTTATGACCATTACAAATTATGTAATGGCCATACATGTTAAACCAATTATAAAGTAATTTCTAAATGTAAAACATAGCTCATTTTGACTAGAAATGAAACAAAAAATTTCTTATCCATTAAAACTAGATAGAAAGATTCAAGAAAATAAAATAAAATAAAATATACATTGAGAGTATGAGGAATTTATTTATTGGTGTCTCTAAAGTCAATGAAGGGTTTCAAAAACTAACGATAAAAGTGTGCCTTTTCTAATAAGAGCATGCTAGAATAGGCTATGTCAAGCAGTTATTGAATTTGTTGAAAACATATAATTTTATTTCTGTTCCTATTTTGTTAGATTTTATTTTCCAAAAGATTTATTTCCTACTTGTATCTGGGGAGCTAGTGCATTTGTCATTTTCCTTTATTGGAATGCCATCTCGGCACTCTATTTTTCAAGTTTTTCTGATTACCAATCACACACACCAAAAAAAAAAAAATGTTTTTCATACTCACATTTGAACATTCAATGTCTCTAGCTATGGCATTTTTGCTTGTGAAATCAGTGAAACCCTAAACTAAAGACTTATGATAATCAAGGGTAAAACTAAAATTAGTCTAAAAATAACTGGATATGACAATAATAGGCATAGTGCATGAGGTAATTGCATAGGGGCTCTTGGGAGGGTTGGATGTACTTAGTGTTATCCATGTATTATAAAGAGGCTGCTTCTGTGAGGTATAATAACTGATATTGTGATTTAGAAAAAAAAAAAATACATTGCCTAAGTTCATTGAATATAATTACTATTCTGGATTTTCTGTTTAATTCTTGTAAATCAATGTGAGCCAGGCAATAAAATAATGGGAACAATATTTTTTCTACCACGACGGTCGTGGTATTTATGCAACATCCACAGTGGCACATGCCTCGTGACTTACCACAACCACGAGCTGATTTATTTCCATTGTGGCTCACTCTTGGATAATACTTCTCATACACATGTTGGTGCTCTGCTGTTCCTTCATGGGTACTAGCTTAACAAAAATTATTTTCTGGTAAGCCTCCTTATCCTCCTCATCTTGAATTCCTTGTTCATTAAAGAAACAAAGGGAAAAAGAAAAAGAACCCCTCTACCAAATCAATTGATGTGCTTTGCTTGACAAGTTATCATCTTGATATTGTGCTTGTAGTTTGTCTAACAACAGCGGTTGTCATATCCATTAATCCTCTCAAAACTCTCTCGCTGTCTAACAACAGCGGTTGTCCTCTTCATGAACCCAGATTTATTATCCCATGGGCACAACTTCTTGTACCAGATTGGATTTTAGCAACTGAAAATCTATCGTTTCCCTTCTAGTTTAGGGTCTTTTATGTAACTTGATTTGTCTGCTCATCCTTTTGTGCCACATGATTTTCTGCAGCCATTCAATGTCTAATTTAATTGTCTCTTGTCAAGAAGATAATTGTTCAGACCGAATCTGAGATCAATCATGAAGATAATCTTCTGATCAGAAAATCTCTGCTATGTGCAAACGTCATGTGACCATCTGATCAGAAGCCTATTGGGAAACATTGGGAATCACCCCAACTGCCATAAATGACCTTTCTGCTCCCACACTTGTCAGAATACTCTGAGGATTGACGATCATTAGAATAATAGCTGACATGAGCTTCCAAGCGTCATGTCAGATCACTTACTATTGTGATTATGATGGCCCACTCTCTCTTTGCACCTCTTCTGAGAGTGCTTTAATCAGTTGTGATACTGCCAGCAATTGAACAGTACTGGGAGATTGCTCTCAGTGCAGATGGTTCTCTCTTTCTGATGGCTTTCTATTTGGTTGACGTGCAATGTATGATGAGTCTTCACTCTTCAGAAAGGGTTTACTTGATATAGGGATTTAGAGATTCAAATAAGTAGAGTATTTGCTGATGAGCTTTGTTAAAGTAAACTTTGAAGCTGAGGAGAATGTGTGGAAAACTTAGGAGGTGCAAAGCACTGTACGGAATTTCAGTCTGGATGGTCATCTCTTCAAGCAATCTTTCTTGTTAACTTTTAGGTAATTAAGAGTGCTAGTCTTTGAATTGCTTATTTTTGGTGTGGGATAGTCTAATATCTTTTCCTTTTCTAGGGTTAAAAGTGCTCTGGTGAACACGATTTGGGTGGTTGGGAGGAGCTGGAGGATGCCAATACTTCAATGGTTCTTTTTTAAAAAAAAAAAAAAAAATTTGCATGAATGAGAAAATTCTGATATTTTGTTTGCTAATTGTTGGTGAGGGGATTAGGTTTCTTCTCTTGGGAAGGCCTTTGTTGTTGGGGTTTGACCCGAATACACTCTACCCGGCGCAGTGGAAAAACCCGAACCCCCGTTGGCCGTTAGCTACCAAGAATGTGAGTACAAGGAACACAAGAATGCACAACGATTTTTAACGTAGAAAACTCTTTTCAACCAAAGGAAAAATTATAGGATAAATTTCGAAGAATTTCACTATGTAAAATCGGTTACTAACCCTCGAGACAGAATATCATTAATCCACCCGAGACAGAGTAAGAAAAATAATATCCAGAGTAAGGAAACTCCCCTTTACTCTTCTCTCTCTTTTTCTTCTCTCTTTTCTCTTCTCTGGTGGCGTTCTTTGCTCTCCGATTTTATTAGTGTGGTAGTAAACGGCAAACGGCGAAGGTTCTCTTCTGTACTTCGTTTCTGCTCCATTTCACACACAACTTTGAAGCTCTTGGCACGCTTTATAATGATGCCTGGCCAATATCCCACTTGCTCAACTACCCTGATCTTGTAGAGGATTTGTTACACCAACTTTGTTATTTTCTGCGCTTTCAACAGTTCCCGTTTTCCCACAGATAGCGCATGGTTTGTAAGTCGGCTACCTACTTTGTAAAGTCGGCTACCTACTCTACAAAGCCTGGTGCCTGCTCTGCAAAGCCTGGTGACTACTCTGCAAAGCCTGGTGCGTGCTCTGCAAAGCCTGATGCCTACTCTGCAAAGTCGTTTATAAGCTCTGCCAAGTTGTCCCCTTTGAATTGGCGCTGCCTAGCCAGTCCTTTGCATCAGCACCCTCGATTGGCCTCATCCCAGCTTGGCCACACTGGCCTGGCTACTCCTGGCCGGCCTCCTCTCAGCCGACCGGCCTCCCTGGCCGGCTTCTTCTTCCATCCGGTCGGCCTCTCCAGCCGGCCTCCTGTTGGCTGGCCTCCTGCAGGCCAACCTCCTATTGTCTAGAGTGCTACTGCTGGCCGGCCTCCTGTTGGGTAGCCTCCTGCAGGCTGACCTCCTGCTGTCCGGCTGGCTATTTCGTGCTCACGAATATTCCGATCATTGCACAAGTCTCGTGCAAACCTCTGATGACTTTCCGTTTGTTGAGCTACTCATAATGGAGTGACCAAAAAACCCAACATTTGTGGTTCAAGTTCTTAAACTATTGTTACTTGAAAAAATGACAAGTTATACTATACTGTTGGTGGTGGCAAATCTTATTGTTTCTGGGGAAGGCTGTTTTGAATAAAAACTCTCTAAGGCCTCCACTTTTGTCATGAAAGTTATACTATACTGTTGGTGGTGACAAGTTATACTAAAATGGTTATTGGAGCCATATTACCAGAATTTTGCATAGTACCGCCCATGTCAGATAGACTAGAAGCTTTGGCATGCTTATTGCGAGGTGAGCATTTCTTATAATGGCAGTGTTTTTAAGTTATTCGGCCAAATGAAAAGCACTGAGGAGGAGAAAGGATTAAGAAGAGCCGATGCCAGATGCATGCCTTATTTCCATGTTTTTAAACAAATCTGATGTCATATAATCTTACAGTACAAAGATTATATAGACTTGTGAGCCTGTTAGATGACTACTAGAGTTATGTTGTTTTAATCATAATCATTTCCTATAGCTACTAGGGTCTTATAAACGTTCATATGTTTTGGTGGTATTTTAACAATCCTTATCCACCATCCTCATACTGGCTTTACCCTCCATCTGAACTTTTATGAATGATTTGGTCACTTATGTTGCTTATGCTTCAACAAGTATGCCATTTTCTCTGTTGTTTCATTTGCCTTTTCCCTCTTGTCATTGTGCTTTGCTTGGTTCACAGCTGTTAAAAGAAAAGGGCCTTCTTCCAGAACATAGCTTCCAGGTGGACAACATAGTGCTCTCTGGATCCTGACCTTAAAGGTGCAGCTGCTCTAGTTGCTTCCATACTGAGAGGGAAAGGCCAAAGTGTTGATCTTGTCTTGGAGAGCAAACCCTTAAAATGGTTAGGAAGCATTTTTTTTTCCATTTTTATATGCTTAAGGGTTTCAAGTAGATATGCAGATTGCCAGCTAACATAACGACGCCTCACTTTTTGGTTAAATTTGCATTTGCAGCTCTGAGATTGGATAATTCATCTGGGTCTCTTCCTGAATATATTGTTTTTGTATTTATTTTCTTCTATTTATTTATTTATTTTTGTGAATATTCTTGTGTGGAAGTAGTACAGTTTTACTGAGCTACCTGTAAACCGATTCCACACCCAGTGCTGTATTCAGGTACTCTTTGCAACGGGGTCAATCGATACATCATTGCAAAGAAAATTGACTGAAAAATGGAGTACATTATAATCTTCACTTATAGTTTTTTTTTTTTCTGTACATTATTTACAGAAAAAGAATGATAAGCATATCTCTGTATGCCACCTAGAAATCATCCTCTCCAGAACTTGATGTTGCTGTAATTTGCTTATATGATTGAAGTAAAGCCGCATGTACAATTCATATTAAAATAACTTGGTTTGATCTTTATTAAGCCCCTCTGTATGTCCCCTATCTCTCTATTATGATCCCAGCTGACTCCATGATTTGCTTACTAAGCCCTAGCTTACTAGAAACTTGATTTCGAAATTCCTCCCTTTCTTACCTGCCTGGGTAAATGATTAAGCAGAGTAGCATTATCCAAAGCTGTGGATGCTACAAGAATGAGATATTCCAAAACATTCACTTATGATAGAATTTGAACTAATTGAGTCACAGTTGGTTGTTTCTTTCCAATCGCAACAAAAACACAGTACGGTGTCTCGCTCTCAACAGTGGCCCTTGAGTTCATTTGTTTTTGTGGGCTTATCTGCCAGTTGCGTTGGGTCTATCACTCAGTTGAAAGCTATAAAATAAGTCTGTAGTAGTCCAAAACTAGAATTTGCCCAATATCGCAAAGTAGCCTCCCTTGCTTCTTACTGCTGTTTTAAATTTTATTAAGTTCTTCTCTTCCAAATTCTTATTATGAACAAATTCTTCTTCTAATGAAACTGAAGTCAGATGTTTATAACTTGAAACAATGAATATGTGGCTCACAAAAGTTAAGTCACAACTTTGTAAAATTAGCAAATGCATGTAAAATATATATTTGCCTGGATGAATGAAACAGGCAAAAAATTACATGTCTCCTTGTTCTGTCGTTTTTTATTGTATTGCCTATACAGTGTTCGAGTGTCATCTCTTTCAAAAGAAACACCCATGGTTGATTGGGTACTTGAGTCATAATTTAGTTCCACTACATAAAAAAGCTTTATATTCTACTATATGATGGTGAATTTCACGGCTGATGCAATCAAATGACTCTATGAATTGGTACCTGAATATACGTATGCATGTCAATCCTCATGATACCTTTTTCTCATTGGGGTCAAATCCCTCATCATGTTATACTTAGATCTGCCCTCGGAAGTTGCCGCTAATTTTCTTCACTGGGTCAATAGTTTGAAGCGTTTACTAGGCTTTCTCTAAAAGTGGAGAACACAAATTGGGGCAATAAATCGCCTAGTTACTTATTATGATTGGAGAATACTTCCATCTCATCCCATAGATCGTCTTTGGAAAAAAAAGAAAAAAAATAATAAGAAAGAGATTATTCCCTTTAAGCTTGTACAGGTAACCTTTAAAAAAATACATCTTACCATTCGGTCATACAAGTTTGATCAATATAAATAAGTTTTGACCTTTGTATTTGTAATGAATTTGAAAAAGGTATGACCACTTCGTTTCTTTATGACTGAGATTAAATTATCACAGTTTATTAAAGAAAAAAGATCCTTTTTGTTAGTTGAAAGGGGAAAAAATCTTGTTTTTTTGAACCATTTATTCTCGATATTGGTTTTACAGGTTTGTACTACATCTAGTCTGAATGCAGGAATGATAACTGGAGGTAATCCCCAAGAAGATGGAGAGAAAAATCCAAAAAATGCTAGTAGGTCATGGGGCACCACCATTTCTGGTCAATCATTATCAACTAGTGGCAGTGTTGGATTGCCATCCAGTCGTAGTGAAGCAGGATTGACAACAGCAGCCAACGAGAGTACTCTTCGTAAATTAGGCCATCTTGAGATCCAGGGTGATGACACTGGGTCCCAAGGGGCCATTGTGTGAGTATTTTTTTCGTCTAAAAGTACTGTTTCCATCCATATGATGCTGAACATTACAGGAGATTTTTCTGTGCATTTTTCCATGCTTGAAATGTGTGCGAACTATAATTTTAATAATTTTTGGTGTTTGATTACTAGTTGTAGCCAACTTCTCAAGTTTAAGTTATTACTGGTTGTACATCTATTCAATTTTATTGAGGATAGCTGTTTTCTTGTTTGTATTATCTTATTCTTTGATATCACTTGTCTTGGGATATGCTGTTTGTTTGCTTGCTCTTGTGGCCATAAATATCATACTGATTATCCCACAGTAGCAGGAAGAAGAAGAGAGGTCAACGTGCTGCTGGTGGTGATGAAAGTGGAAGAGGGCTTTGGCATTTTTGTATGAAAGGTAAATATTTTGCCTCAAATTTTGGCACAAATCCATGTTCTGGAAACTACATCTTCTCTGTTGGTGGAATATTCATGTTTGATGTTATTTAAATGTCTTTTTCTTTTTTCTGTGGGTTTCGAATGTAATTGTTGGCTTCTATTATTGCTGACATTATGTATGAAATTTATTCTCATTATGTGCAGTTTGCGAGAAAGTGGAAAGCAAGGGAAGGACCACATACAATGAGGTCAGGTGGTCTCTTAAATTCATGCTTCTTTTATTCAGATTCCACTGGATTTGTCAATGAAATGAGATATATAGCTGGTAATTTTCATTGCTGCAGTAAGTTTTTGTTGGGCATTCTATTCATGCGTTGGTATCATTTTGAATTTCAATTTGCAGTAAGTAAATGGTGTACTTTGCTGTTTGATTGATCTCTTGGTATCAAAAGTGATTTTTTCTTGAAGAAGTTTCATTGGATTGGGGACACTTCGATATTTGCATTGCTATATGTTTAACCAGCAAAAAAGACAAAAAAAAGGGATGTTGCTGAAGTTCATTTGTAATGTGGTTATATTTGTTGATGCATGTATTTTGCTAGCCATAGTTGATCCCTTTGCATATGCCTCTATTCTGTTGATTTGCTGGTGAATCATGGATCCTTTTTCCTTCCCTTATACAATAATAATGAATGTTTTCAAGTGCTTCTAAAAGGTTTTAACTACGGTAGAGGTAGAGCTACAAAGTTTCAATATTGTAAACAAATGTCCCTATTTTGGGATGGCTAATTGTCAAGCTTGGATGTGATGCTAGAATATTTTGGCTTGATATAATTAATCTTTTTGGTTAACCAATTACCACACTAAATAAAATGAGTTAGATTTGGGTTGGCCTTTGTGGCATGTTTTACTTTTTTTATTGAACAAGTGGACTAAGCATGCTTGGCATATGACACATGGAATGAAACATCGGTTAATATCCAATGTATCAACCAATAATATATATTTGTATTGGGTTTTTAATACCAATATTTTTCAATATTGCAACAAAATCATGATATTTAAAATATCAACTAATATTTTCTTAGAGGTTATGATTTATAGAAAAAATTTCTTTCCAATATGTCAGATAGCAGGACATATTATCTGATTTGTCAGATACTAATATGACCATGCTTGACACCAATGTCAATATTCTCATCCATGATGTGATCACATTGTTGTCAAGGTAATGTAACAAGGATTAAAATATCAGTATCGGTATTGGTCATGATTATATTAGTATCGATTGTTTTGGGTGATATATGTTGGCATTGGTTATTGTGGACATAATTTTTTCTCGTGACCTTATTAAAAGTGAGTCTTATGCTAAAATTTGTCCATCTTTTTTAAGATAGTTACATATTTAAAGAGTTTTTATCAATTTATCAACATTGAATATAATAACTTCTAGATCATTGAAAAAATAACTCGATCTTAGACTATGTACAACACAATGAAAAAATTAAGAGTTTTGAATTATTTTCCCATCTGATGTCTTACCTTATTCTTT
Organism: Nepenthes mirabilis; assembly: GCA_025585075.1. Classification (NCBI taxonomy): domain Eukaryota; kingdom Viridiplantae; phylum Streptophyta; class Magnoliopsida; order Caryophyllales; family Nepenthaceae; genus Nepenthes; species Nepenthes mirabilis. Next base: position 12,461 of record JAODPA010109936.1, read on the forward strand.
CATGCAAGTATACTTGAACCTTCTACTAAATCTTAATATAATACATAATACTATGGAAGACGTGCTTATATTCCTCTTTGTATAATCACTGAGCTTCCGGTGAATATCTTGATACCCCTTGCACACCTTCCTGACCCAACCTAGTTTCCGCTTTGGACTTGTTACCCTAGTCATGGGCTTGTGTTCTCCATATCTGTCCACCTTCAGCCGTTTATAGTTTCCTTTTAATCCTCTGAGATTCAGGGTTTCCATCCACGTTCCCAAAATCAATGGCTACTCCAGCTTGACCTTCTCATTTGATATTTTCTTGAGAGAGATTCACATTGCTAAGGGCCTTTGGCCTATCAGCTTTGTGTGAGGTTGGATTGATATTGGATCTGAGTTTGTGGGAGGGAAAAAAATAGGGGTAGAGATACAAATCTTTTGAACCAATGTGCAGAATTGTACAAGGTGCAGACTTGACACTTTTTAGGTTAAGCAATTATCAATAATTCACCATGTGCTAGGATCAAAGTAACTCTCCCGCAGCTTCAACTCTTTCCATGTAAATCCACTTTTTTCTTTTTCAACCTGAAAGCTGCCTTTTGAACTTCAGCCTCTTTAATGTATCACATGTGGGCTTATTCTTTAACTTGGGGGCTGTGACATATTAGCAGACTTACTTAATCCAACCATATCTCTAGGACTTGGCAAACTATGGCTTCTGGATAATATCATCCCTTCAAAAAAGCACAAACTTATTGCTATTTTGAATTCATTATCTCAATTATCAAGTCCAATTTTTTTGAACTTGTGATCTCACTTCCATTCACGAGCATTCCGGCTGTCTTTTTCCCCTATGATATTTTAGTTTACACCAAGTTTTCTAACCACTTAAAGAGACAACCTACTTCCTTTCCTCTTTCAATGACCTCAATTTGTTGGCAACTCTTTCAATTTAAGTTAGTCAATTATCTGTCCAATCTTATTTGGTTAATGGTTATTGAAGCACAGTAAGCATGGTTTCTTTCTCCAACTATCCCTCTCTTCAAGAGCTTATCCTTGTTAAAGTGATCTCAAATCATATTGGCTGTCTTCTGTATGAAAGCAAATGGGAGTCAATTGAGCATTATTGTCAGATTTCATGACCTTAGCTCTCTTGAAGCTTCATTTAACAACACAAGGATGATATTTTTCTCAGAAAGTACAAAGATAAAGCGTTCCCATCTCTAGCAAAGTTTCCTTTTATTTCCTGCCATGTGATTCTTGTTTTTGCATCTTATGTATTTTATATGCCATTCAATCTTCTTCTTACTTGGGCTTTCAGTTGTACTTGTACCACTTCTCAGATTATCCATTATGTTTTCTTGTATCCCTTTTTATCGTCTTCTCTTTGCACATTCTGCTTATTGCATTCTTTTAATTTCTCACTTTGAGCCTAGTACCTGGGCTTGCAATTCCTATTTCCCTTACTCAATTTGAAGGGCATCCAACTTTCTCAAGTGCATCTACACTGTTTGTCCTCTGCACAGTAGTATATGGTATGACTTCTTGAGTGATATCACTTTGTTGCAAAATTATTGGACCTTCTCATATTCATCAGATTTGATTTATAACACAGCCTTGGCAAGCTTCCACTGGCAAAATAGCCATTATTATCTCTTCTAGATAAAAAATATCATTTTCTAAGAGGTCTTACAGCCAGAGTATATCTGCTAGATGCTTCTTTGTATTCTCCAAATTAGAACAATGTATTTCCATTCTCTAGATTCTCTGCAACTCTTAGATATTCATCCTGATTACATGTGGTTTCTGAACCTCAATTTGCTTAATAAGTATCTCTATCTTTGGAAAAATGCTTTTCTTGAGGCTGGCATTGCATCACCAGTGTGACAGATGTTTTGGATGAGAGTCTCATTTAATACTCCTACTACAAGTTCCTCATCGAGTCTCTTTCTTGATAGAAAAAATGCCTTCCATGAGGCAGGCATTGCATCATCAGAGTGACAACCTATGAATGAGAGTCACTGTATACTACTACTATAGGCTTCTGCTATTAAACTTTTATTTTAGTCGTAGTGTATATTTCTAAACCTTCCTGAAATCTACAGTTTGGAGCCCTTATACACTGGGTATCTTTTCCTGAAGTTGACCACTGTGAAAACTTAGCATGCAACTCATTCACATTATATAGGTCCTTTTCTGCATAGTTTGTTAGATGAGTTGTGATGACACATTTATTGGAAAAGCTTTGGCCCGTGTGATCACCCCCCAAAAGATATTCAAGATTAGATTTGGTGCATTGACTATGAGTCCATAACTGGTGCATGTTAGATATGTCAAAATAAGTTGTGGTCAGTCTATAACTGGTGCATGTTAGATATGTCAAAATAAGTTGTGGTCTTGCTTGTGTGGGTGGCCTAAGCATTAAACGACATTTATGTTTCTTATATTTAAGTTCAAATAAACAAAAAACTTAGAAAACTTTTTCTTTAATAACAATGTTTGATACCAATTCTAACCTTTTTTTTTTTTGTTCTTCAAATAACCAGGTGTTGTCTGCCAAAAAAAAAGTTTAAGCAAAGAATTTTTGTTTCTAAAAAAAATCCAAACACACAGAGGCCAATAGGGGTGATGAATGTTGGAAGTCATTTTTTAAAAATATTTAATTTCTGGCCTTTAACCAAAAATTGAGAACCCAATCATGTAAGCAACCATTTTTCTCTTTGAGAACTCATGGAACTTGGTGTGGACATTATGGCAGATATCATTCTTGCCATCATTTTCTATCCTCTCCTCTATCATACATCATTTTCAAACTTCCTTTTCCTCTTATTTGGAGTCCCAGCACATCCATTGGAGGGACCATCCATGAAAAATGGTCTATGAAATAGAAAGTAAACACCACTATTTCCATGGAAATCATGGAGTTGTCTATGTACATAAGCAATGCACTATTACTACAGAAATGACCAGTTGGACAGGTTTATGTCTCTCACTCTCAATAGCACAAGCATTCTCTTGCAATGTCAAAGGTTTCATATGTAGAGAAACAACAGGGGATTTTATGTCATAGGAAATTTGGTGTGGCATCTATAAAACTTGGAATGATAAGAGAAGCTTTCTCAGAAACTTGACTTGTAAGTCCTTTGTTCTCAATGTTAAGGGCTGTACTCGTTTTTGAGTTCCTCTATTTTTTTATTTGGGGGGGCGGGGGAATGGCCAATCACGATGCTGATAAGTATTGGAGTTGCTGCTAGAATGTCGGTATCAAACCTGAAACTCTAGTGGGATGGCCAGTAATCCAAGGTAACGAAAGAACAAAAAATAATTGTACCAAACATATTTTGTTTAAATATTGACATAACACTAAACAAAATAAAGCCAAACAAGACTCAAAAGCACCAGCAAAAACAAAAACAAAAATTTTACCAAATGGGTACTTAATAATCCGTGGTAACCCACGACTCTATCTGGTATTTCCCCTTGTAGGTATGACTCTTTTTGCGTGTATATGCTGAAAATATAACTGAAAGTACTTTCCAGTTGGCAATGAGCTTGTCGCTGAATTTGCAGATCCTGGCAATAGTCTTACTCACCAGACCAGGTATGGTTATGTCTTCCTCTAACTATATCCCAAATGGAGGTTTTGGCTGATTAGTATAAAACAAATGTAGTTCAGTTGTTTCTCTCTTGCTTTTGTTTGGGTCCATTGGGAGGTCTGTTGGGCCTTGAGCTACGTATTTGGGGGAAGAGGGAGGTAGCCCTCTCCAACCCTTTATGTGGATGGGATTTAATCCTAGGTTTCTTCGAATGACTACAGAAGAATTTTATGAGATAAGCTAGCAGCTTTCCGTATTTATCTTTTCTGCAGCAACAATATGAGGAGAAGAATATAAGGCGAAGAGTGTATGATGCCCTAAATGTTCTAATGGCAATGGATATCATATCCAAGGATGAAAAAGAAATACAGTGGTAAGGTCTTCCTAGGACTATAGCCCAAGTGATATTGAAGAATTGAGGGTATGAATTTGTCTTTTGCAAGTTCAGTTATTCTGCATTGCTGGGTGGCAAACCTATTTACCTGGTTATTCGTAAGTATGCTAATTGCAGGCGGAGCGTGTTGGACTGAGAAATAGGATAGAGAAGAGATTTGCGTACTTGCAGGAATTGGAGCGTTTTGAGGTAAACCGTGAGGGCTTTCAGGCTCAAAGCGGACAATATCCACGATGGTCCCTGATGGTATCAGAGACAGGGCAGTGCCATGTAGGAAAATGTCCCACATCGGCTTTGGAAAGGGGAAACGATTCGCTTAAAGGCGCTGGGTATCCCTTTTCCTCGTGGACGCATTTTGAGGAAAACTGTGAGAGCTTCCAGGCTCAAAGCGGACAGTATCCACGATGGTCCCTAATGGTATTTCAAGGTATTTCAAAAATCATTAATACAAAAACATGTAAACTAGAGAAGAATAGAATTATACCAGATAAAGCTAAATTAAACTGTTGGACTTTGATTGATGAAATTTGATTACATTAGTAGAAGGTTGGTACAAGGGAATGAAAATGAAAATGGAAATTTACATGGGCTAATTATAAAGAGGGAAAAGAAAATAAGAGAGGCTTCTGATTTCTCCGTTGGCTATAAACGCTTATCTATGCTTGCCAACTCCTGTCTTGAACTGAAGAGCAAATTGTCTTAAATAGAAGAGTTGTGCTAATCTGAGCCATTGATTGTAGACATAATTGAGTAATATCTGAGCCGTTGATCAGCATGATAATTAAAAGAATCAATTCTGTTTTGCGTCATATCAATATGTTGTTCTGACTGCGTAATTCTTTTGATAATTGTGAAGTGTCCTTGGATCAGAAGTTGCCTCTAAGCATCGTCCTTTGATCAATTTTGTCAAAGAAAATGTCAGTCGAATTTGTTAGTTGTCTTCGGCCAAATGGATGAATAGTACTAAATAGTATTTGCATAGTGCTATATAATATCCACATAGTACTTGCATAGTATTTGCATAGTACGTCATAAATGTTTTGCAAAACGTCTGAACGCCTTCTGATTACTTTGAAATTTCATCTTCTGCATAGTGTCCAAATAGTACGTCATAAATATTTTTTACAGAATTTCGTCTGAAAACTTTGAAAATTTCTTCTGATAATTTTCAAAGTTATTGATGGCATTTAATAATGTTGCTTTTCAGTAACTGACGAGTAATAATGGAGTATAAAATTTTTGTTGCGTAGTGTGAAGATAACGCAGAGTCCTTCTATCAACATCGAGAGTCTTACGAGTCCTTTTGTCAACATTGTCGAAATAGTGGGGATCGGTATCCAGTAATTCAGTCAAAATTAATTTTTGTGAATTTGGCTTTGGCTGTTGATTTTAAAATGGTGTATATCTGAGATGCCTTTTGCGAATCTTGGTTTATTTTTCTTGACACATATACTGCTAAATTGCTGATAATAAATTTGGATAATAGTTAGTACTTGCAAATTAACGCAAATGTTATGATTTTTTTTTTTTTTGTTTGAATTAGTCCATTCAGAGACTGAATGGATCTTGGGCATATCCAGCTACATAAGGAGGTTGTGGACTAGCCGTACGTGATGGTAGTTAAGTAGATGAATCTGATGCTGGATCGTCATCCAAAATGTCAGCCCATTGGACTTTAAAGTCTTGGACATGCTTTGAGAGTTGCTACATTTGGACCATCTGGAGTATCATTGTATCTAATTGGGCCTTCTGGGCTTCCATTTGGTTGGTAGCTTTAGTAGATCGTTTGGAGAAGACAAATTAAGTTGGAGATCCAATGACTTGGAGACTTCGTGGTTTTGACTTGGAAGTACGTGGTACAGCTGGGTGTTTTGGAATATAGTGAGTTGGTATGGTTGGCAAGATTTTTGAGGCAAGTTTGATAATCTGGGCTAAGGCTTGGTTCTTTTTGTAATCAGTATCAATCTAAGTATAGCTAACCATGACATAGTTGAACTTATCTCACCATTTGATTCTGAATTCTTGAACAATTGATAGAGGAATATCTTAAATAGTTAATGGTAGATCTTCATAATACTGATGACAGGTAAAGTGCCATGATATAATTCATAAGACTTCATAATCAATATGGAAACCGATTATTCTGTGTGGTAAGAACATATCTTTGTGTAATTCTTCATAATGCATCATTGCATTGTTGACAATACTTAGATAAAGGATTGGTAATGATCCGAAGTAAATCCATCATTCTGTAAACCATATTGGTAATTATTTTGGGTAGATTTTATCAAATCGGATAAACCAGGAATGAATACATGACCGGAGGTAAAAAGTATTAAGCCATGCGTCTTTGTAATCTTGATAATTATATCCCTTTGGTTGATAATGAATAGGAAATGATTTAGTATCCCAAGTATTAAGACCAACATCTTGAAAAAGTTTAACGTATTTAATTTTGATAGTAGAAAAGGTAATGGTATTATCTCGAGGATTGCGGTGATGTTTGATCTCAACAGAATCAGAATCAATTAAGATTAATTCGTAGTACTGTTGGGTTTTAGAAATATTCGCAGTTTGGTATAAGCAATTAGGATAAAATATTTTATTTGTCAAAGTAATGAGCTCATTTAGTAACGGTTTTTGATAGTAGGAGGTAAGAGTAACATGGAGTTTGAGTGGTTTGGTGATATAATGATTATCATTAGAAGTAGCAACTGGTTGAGTAGAAGAGGAAGTGGGAGTGACAGTTTCCTTGAAACTTAGTGGTGGAAATTCACGTAAGGTTGTGTATTTGTTGGAGGTTGGTATAATATGTGGTTTTGACATTGCATAATTATGAACAGATTATTTTGATGCTTGCTTTACTGGAGTATGAGATAGAATGTCCTCTTTTCCTTTATGAGGCATAGCTTCCTGTAAAAGTTCTTTTATCAAAATATCTAAAATATGTAATTCAATAAATTGTTCAATGTCAAAATATGTTTGCCATCGTGTAAAAATAAAATCCTTTATATCTTTGCGTAAAAAATTATAAATGTTTTGATAAATAAGATGATAGATAAAATCATTTTGACTCTTTGATATGCAGAAAATTCCTTTGTTAATATATGAAAAATAATTAGATGAATGAAATAATAATGCTTTATTTATGGGAAACCTAGTATTAACTTTGTATGGTCTAATGTGTTGTATTTCTTCATTGGATTCTTCATTGTTATTAAATATTTTTGATTGTGTAATCGGTTCTAAGTTTTTTTATAAAACTAGTAC
>JAODPA010109947.1:0-19706 GCA_025585075.1 Nepenthes mirabilis
CCAGAAAAGGCGGAAATGCTTCTAATTTTAGTATATATAATTTTTTATTATGTCATATATATGCATAGGTTTCATATCAAGCCAATGAATATTAAATTATATAATGACAACTCTAATACAATTACTTATTCAAAAAAAATTTCTAATATTAAGCAAGTGTTGGGGTCACTCTCTTGTGGTGTTTGTGTCCACGGACTTGTGGAGACAAATGGACGCGGACGTTTGGAGAAATCTGAAAACGTTCATCTTCGGGGTAGCTGGAAGCATTAGCGAGGACTATTGAGGAGTAGTAGCTGAAGGATTCGTCCGGAAACTATTGTCCGAGAAGTTGTAGAAATAGTGGACGATGATTCATCAGAGGCGTCATATCCGAGAGGTCGTTGAGGATATGGATGAGGACTCTGAAGCCTAGGCGTTGACTTCCTCAATAGGCCTGCTGCAGATGCGTGTTGCAGGTAAGCAGGCAACTACAACTTTCAAGGTGTCAGGCCTGCCATCCTAACACACCGGGCGTACGCCTGCCTTGGCAGGCCTAAGGGGCATTGTCTTGCCACCCTACTGGCAGTAGGGTGGGTGGCTAGACCTAGTGCCCTTGTGCCTATATATATGGGCTGCCGGTTGAGCCAAGCAGAGTTAGAGACAGAGCTGGGCAAGATTGAGAGAGCAATCTTGGGAGAGCAAAAGGGTTATTGTAAAAGAGAAGAGGAGTGCACCACCGGTGAGAGAAGGGAGAAAGAGAAAAATAGAGTGAAAAGAAAAAGAAGTGTTTTTCTTGGTTTGCTTTGGAGAGATTTTCTCTTTGACTTCTCGGGTGTGTAGCGAATACTTTATCTTGGAGGTTTGTAACCCATTTCACATAGTGGATTTGCTGTTGACTCTGTTCTCGTGATTTTTTCATTCGGTTCCAGAAGGGTTTCCACGTTAAATCTCATGTGTTCCTCACGGTTTTCCTTTGACTATTCGTCCGAGCGCTGTTCCTCTGTCCGAGTGATTTGTCCTCTCAGTCACTGCGCTCAAATACATTCTATCCGAACGTCCATTTGCCCCAACAAGTGGTATCAGAGACTGGTTCGTGAACCGTCGGTTTGATGGCATCGTCGGCGAGGAATGGAACGTTTAGTGTAGAGCAGTTCAATGAGCAAAATAATTTCATCATTTGGCAGGAAAGGGTGAGAAATATTTTGACCTGGGAATGAACGGTAATAGCTCTTCGAAAAAAGGAGGAGAAGCCGAAGAAACTGTCCGAGGACCAGTGGCAGGAAAAGAGGGATCTTGCCAACTCTACCATTAAGTTGTGTTTAACGGACAACACGTTCCAAGAGGTCCCCGGACTATCAGACCCGGCGGAGGTCTGGGAGAAGCTTGAGAGCCGGTACAAGTCCAAGTCCTTGATAACCAAGCTGTATCTGAAGAAGCAATTCTATGGCCTGCGGTTGTCGGAATGTGAGTGCTCCAAGAAGCACTTGGACGAGTTTAACCGGTTGGTAACGCAGATGTCGGCCATTGATGAGAAGATCTAGGACGAGGACAAAGCGTTGGTGTTGCTGGCATTCTTACCGTCCTCGTACAATCATATTGTCATGACGTTGCTGTTTGGGAAGGACACGTTGAAGCTGGATGATGTCAAGCTTCCCTGCTTATGAACGAGTCAAGGCGGAGGGAAAGCGGTGAGGCCTCAAGCTCTCGAGAAAGTGTTCTGGTGGCGACCAGCAGTTGGGGACAAGGGAGATCTGACCGAGGACAGGGTGGCAGGACGGAGAGGAACAACAGCCAGAACAAGCTTGAAGGAAGGAATTGCTTATTATGTGGCAATAAAGGCCACATAAAGAAGGACTGTCCGAGGAGGAGGTAGGACGAGGAGGGCAGAAGTAATTGTCAGGAGAAAAAGGATCAGGTTGATGATTCAGAGTCCATTGCTTTCTGTGGAGACCTCCTGGTGGTCCACGCAGGGGAAGCACCGAGCAGCCCATGCTAGGAGACGAGTTGGGTGATGGACAATGGGGTCTCACACCATGCGACACCGAGGAAGTCCCACTTCATGAATTACTTGCCCGTTGACCGAGGGGTGTTGAAGATGGGTAACGGTGGCTCGTCTAGGGTTATCGGCATTGGGGATGTTTACTTGAGGACAAGCAACGGGAATACGCTCGTGCTGGAGGGCATGCGACATGCCCCGGACCTGAGGTTGAATGTGATTTCAATCGGGAAGCTGGATGAGGAAGGCTTCCGGATGACATTTGGTGACGGCCGGTAGAAGCTCACCAAAGACACCTCAGTGATGGAAAGGGGAAGCTGGACATCAGGGCGGTATCTGATAAAGACCTACATTGTCAAAGAAAATGCCAGGATGACCAACGGGGGTATTAGTCAAGGTGGTAGGAGAGGATGGCCGGGTGGTAGTAGAGGACGTCCGAGAGGCTCGCAGAGCCAGCAGGGCCGAGGACGGAGCTGTGCAGAGCCAAGGGCAGACCTATGTAGGGCCAAAGGTGGAGCCAATAGGGCCAACGGCGGTGGGCTAAGGGCGGAGTTGAGGAGGACCAACGGTGGAACCAACAGTGCCAACGGCAGAGCTAGCAGGGTCAATGGCGGAGCTGCGGTGGCAAAGGCAAGGGAGAATGACAAGTCCACGGATAAGGAGTAGAAGGGGAGTTGGTTTACTCCAAGTTTAGTGGAGCGGAGGAAGGTGTCATTCAGGCTTACAGAGGCTGATGGCGGAGTCCAAATTCAGGGGAAGCTGCAAGGAAGTAGCAGATGACGGTTGCCTAACAATGGCAAAGGTCCCCCATAGGGTTGTGAAGGAAAGTTTGTTGGGGTCACTCTCTTGTGGTTTTTGTGTCCACGGACTTATGGAGACAAATGGATGCGGACGTTTGGAGAAATCTGAAAACGTTCGTCATCGGGGTAGCTGGAAGCATTGGATGAGGACTATTAAGGAGCAGTGGCTAAAGGATTCGTCCAAGAACTATTGTCCGAGAAGTTGCGAAAATAGTGGACGAGGACTCATCAGAGGCGTTATGTCCGAGAGGTCGCTGAGGACATGGACAATGACTCTGAAGCCTAGGTGTTGATTTCCTCAGTAGGTTTACTGCAGACGTGTATTGCAGGTGAGTAGATGGCTACAACTTCTAAGGTGTTAGGCCTGCCATCCTGGCACGCCGGGCGTGCGCCTGCCTTGGCAGGCCTAAGGGGCATGGTCCTGCCACCCTACTGGCAGTAGGGTGGGTGGCTGGACGTAGGGTACTTGTGCCTATATATATGGGCTATCGGTTGAGCCAAGCAGAGCGAGAGACAAAGTTGGACAAAATTGAGAGAGCAATATTGGGAGAGCAAAAGAGTTATTGTGAAGGAGAAGAGAAGTGCACCACCGGCAAGAGAAGGGAGAAAGAGAAAAATAGAGTGAAAAGAAAAAGGAGTGTTTTTCTTGGTTTGCTCTAGAGAGATTTTCTCTTTGACTTCTCGGGTGTGTAGCGGATACTCTATCTTGGAGGTTTATAACCCATTTCACATAGTGGATTTGCTGTTGACTCTACTCCCGTGGTTTTTCCCTTCGGTTGCAGAAGGGTTTCTACATTAAATCTCGTGTATTTATTGTGATTTTTCTTTGACTGTCCGTCCGAGCGTTGTCCTTCTATTCGAGTGATTTGTCATCTCGGTCACTGCGCTCAAGTACATTCTATCCGAACGCCCGTTTGCCCCAACAACAAGCTCATATTGTTATCTACAATCATATGCATGTCTAATATGTGCGCAAGGAACAGTCAGATAGTTGAACTTAATCGGGGACGATGATGATTGGAGGGCAGTTCTAGTGCTGTTGTGCTAGACACCGCGGTTTCTACATAGAAGTGTTCACGATACGATTGCTGCTGCCTAAATTGCTTTTGAGTTGCTATTGTTAGGTAGTACGTTTAGCATTGGGCGCTGAGTTTGTGCTCCATAGAGTCGGTGAGCCTTCTCAAAGCTATAGCCATTTTGTCCATCTAAGTCATCATAGCATTGAGCGCAGTAACCACGACGGAGGCAGCCAAGTCTCGAATGATAGATATCCTTGCTCCCTAAAGATAACTTTGGAGAGGAATATTGTTGTCCAAGACTTTTTATGATAGTAGGTATCTTTTTGCAATTCTTTCCTTATATATATATATATATATATTGTTTCGAGATAATTAGTCTTATTAATTGGATATAACTTTCCTAATTGCTTTCACAAATGGCGTTAACTATGTACATATGAACTAAGATCTTATAAGAGGTGATGATCACTAAAAGTAGGATCCAATCCTGAATGTTGTGGCCCTAATCTTAAGCATTACAAACAACATAATAAGAACCTGAGATTTGCTTTGAGTTATCCCCTTAAATGCAAAGTTAGAATTGTTGGCAGGCAACAGGCGGCCTACTGACCAGAATTTAAAAACAATTTTCACCTGTTAGTTGGAATGGATGGCCAACTGATAAAGTACAACGCGCACTATGAAGTAGAGACAGGAGAAGAGAAAAGAATACCAGATTTTACATGAAAAATTCTTTTGAATTAAGAAAAAAATCACAGGATAATAAGTCCACAGAGAATCACTAAGTATGAGAAAATTATAGGAGGTGAAAATAAGAACAAAGTAAAAATAAACAAAGCCCTCTAACTTTGTTTTCACTCACAGCTTTCTTTCTTTTCACTTTTACTCCTCTATTACACTCTTTCTCTCTACTTGACCGGTGCCTTCTCCTTCTTCTCTGTTCTTTTACCTTACACGTCTTTTGTTATGTGCAACGTGTACATATATATACACACGCACCTCACCATAGCTTGGTGGTCGGTGCCCAATTTTCAATGTCTGTTTACATGCGCACGCCTATTCCTACAGCAAACGGTACATGCTTGCTCCTACAAACTGATTAGCCTTTGGAGTCCCGAGAATAACTTCTACCGAACATCCAAAAGGGTAGGTCAACTATACACTTTTTGGGTATGACAGTCGTTCAGATCTCCCAAATACAGCATGTTAATTCTAATGTCTGTTGTTTCACATTAGCCAGCCAACCACATCATTGACCAGTTGAAGTAGCCTGTCCTGCTATTTCAGACGACTCACAACTATAATAGTCAACAAATTGATCGGAAGAGTTAACCATCTAGAAGACTCCGGTCAACAAAGTTGATCGAAATTCCTTTCTCCTAACACATTTGTGCTCCGTCTAAGTCCTAAGGACTTCCACACGGGAGTGATCCCAACAAACTTCCCCTCACGGCTGTGAGGAAGTTAAGTCCATCATCCCGGTCAGCCTACAGTATGCCTCATTCTTCCCTTTCGGTAGAATTTTAGTCATCATGTCTGTCTTATTCTCTTCAGTGCTGACCTTATCCAGTGACAGTAGACCATTCTTAAGTATATATCTCTTACCCAGTGATATCGCATATCAATGTACTTTGATTTGGAATGAAGCAAAGAGTTTTTGCATAGATGAATGGCACTCTGGCTATCATAGAGTATCACATATCTTTCTTGTTCAATGCCCAATTCTTGAACGAACTCCTTCATCCATAACATTTCCTTGCAAGCCTCCATCACTGCGATATACTCGACTTCAGTAGTGGATAGGGCTACGCACTTCTGCAGCTTGGACTGCCAAGAGACTGCACCCCCGACAAATTTCACCAAGTAACCTGAAGTGGACTTGCGCGAGTCTATGTCTCCGGCCATATTAGTGTCCGAATATCCCACTAATTGGGGCTTATCGCTTCCAAGACACGAGCACTTCTTGGAAGTTCCTCGAATGTATCTCAGAATCCACTTCACCGCAAACCAGTGCTCATTCCTTAGATTGGACAGAAATCGGCTAACTATCCCAACGGCATGAGCTATGTCAGGTCTAGTGCACACTAAGGCGTACATCAGGTTTTCCACAGTTAAGGAGTAGGATACACCTCTCATGTATTTCTTCTCGTCATCTGAGGATGGATATTGGCGAGTGCTTAACTTATGGTGGTTCGCCAATGGTGTGCTCACAGGCTTCAACTTGTCTATATTGAATCGGTGGAGCACCTTCTCAATATAGTTTTCTTGCGACAGCCACAACTTTCTTGCCTTTCGATTGCGTATAATTTTGACTCCTAGAATTTGCTTCACTGATCCAAGGTCCTTCATAGCAAATAACAGCCCAAGTTGCTCTTTCAGCTCCTTTATCCGAGCACCGTTGCCTCCAATGATCAACATGTCATCCACGTATAGGAGAAGGATGACAAAATCATCATCAGAAAACCTTTGTACAAATACGCAGTGATCACGAGTAGTCCGCCAGTATCCTTAACGAGCCATAACCGACTCGAGCTTCTTGTACCACTGCCGTGGAGCTTACTTCAGACCATATAGACTTTTTCTCAGATGACAGACAAGTTATTCCCTCTGCTTAGCCTCAAACCCTTCCGACTGTTCCATGTAAATCTCTTCTTCAAACTCACCATGGAGGAAAGCTGTCCGGACATCTATCTGCTCTACCTCAAGGTCCTGGACGGCTGCCAAACCGAACACAACTCGTATGGAGGACATCTTTACTACTGGAGCAAAGATCTTATCAAAGTCAATTCCCTTCCATTGACCGAAACCATTCACCACTAGCCGTGCCTTGTACCTAGGCTCCTTGGTGTTCTCGTCTGTTTTCAACCGGAAGACCCATTTATTCTTTAATGCCTTCTTCCCCTTAGGAAGTTTAACTAGGTCGAAAGTGTGGTTTTCACGAAGAGAATTCATCTTATCCTTCATGGCTTCCAGCCATTTCTCATTACTTTCATCCTTTGTAGCCTTTTCATAGTCCTCAGGTTCTCTAGCATTAGTAGACATGATGTATTCGTTAGGCGACAGACGGACGGACAGTTATCTGTTACGTGAGGATCGTCTGATAGAAACATTCCCGCCCGGTTGAGGAATGACTCCGTCCATGGTGTTATCCGGTACCATGATCTCCTCTTCATTATCCTCAACTATCTCAGGGCCATGATCCTCTCCTTTCAATGATGTTGAACAGACAACTTCAATACTTACTTTGTCTGTTTACTCATCATCACACTTGGCCTTCCTGCCAATGTCTTTAATCGTCTAATTTTCAGTGAAGGTTACATCCATTGATCGGACGAGTCTTCTAGTAGTTGGATTATAGAACCAGTAGCCCAACTCATTCTCTCCATAGCTTAGAAAGACGTACTGCATTGTCTTTGGTTCTAGCTTTGTCCTTTTGTCTCTTAGGACATGTACAAATGCTTTACACCCAAACACCCGCAAATGATCATGGGACGGCTCTTTACTCGTCCATATCTTTTCCGACACTTCACCCATGAAAGGTTTACTGGGCGACCTATTTATGATATAGGTTGTTGTTCTAAGAGCCTCAACCTAGTAGGATGCAAAAAATTTGGTTTCCGAAAACATGTAACGTACTCTTTTCAGAAGTGTACGATTCATTCGTTCTACCACTCCATTCATCTGTGGTGTCTTTGGCGGTATCTTCTGATGCCTGATACCATGTGACCAGTAATAGTCATCAAAAGGTCCTAAGTATTTGCCGTCGTTGTTACACCGGACAACCTTCAGTTTCTTCCTCGTCTGACGCTCCACAAGAGTATGAAATTACTCAAATGTATCAAGAACCTGGTCCTTAGTTTTCAGTAGGTAAACCCACAACTTTTTGAAACAGTTGTCAATGAAAAAAACAAAGTACTGGGCTCCACCAAATGATTTTTCCTTGAATAGTCCACATACATCTATGTGTATGAGATCTAGCACTTCTACCTTTGGGGTGGACAGGTCTCCACGAAACGAGACTCTTCTCTGTTTTCCGGCCAAGTAATGAGGATATATATTTGGTCCGTCCTCATTTATTCTATTGATCAGGCCCTTTCTGGCCAGATGAGACAGACCCCTTTCTCTCATGTGGCCCAACTTTCTGTGCTACAGATCCTCTGCCTCCTTGTAGATTGTAGCGTTCACGTTTTCGGTTACTGCACAGGCCTTCATCACATATAGGCCGGAGCACTTTTTTCCTCTTGCTGTAACAAGAGATCATTTGGTCAGTTTCCATTCGCCTTCACAGAAGATATTGTAGAAACCTTCGTCATCCAGTCGACCGGCTAAATGTCATCTCAGCCGAATGTTGGGGACAATCCTTCAGCATCAGTTTTGTCCTGTTGTTTGTGACCAAGACAACATCTCCCCTGCCTACCACCAGAGATGTTCATTCATTGTCCATCCTAATCACTCCAAATTCTCCTGGACTATAAGATGTAAATAAT
This sequence comes from Nepenthes mirabilis, assembly GCA_025585075.1. Classification (NCBI taxonomy): domain Eukaryota; kingdom Viridiplantae; phylum Streptophyta; class Magnoliopsida; order Caryophyllales; family Nepenthaceae; genus Nepenthes; species Nepenthes mirabilis. Next base: position 8,282 of record JAODPA010109947.1, read on the forward strand.
CCCTTTTTTGATGTGGCGTGTAAGGTGGTACCAAAATCAATCACCTAGCCGGACTCCTCGTCCGTGAGGTTTGCCATGTTTTCTTCACATGTCACCAGGAGGTCGCCTCCTGTGACCATTGAGATGGAGGATTGTCCTCACTTCATCCCTTTTCTCCTTTCTCCTTCTTGGCGTTCTCGCGCTTCCATTTGAAGCACTGCTTCTTAATATGGCTATTTTTGCCACAATGATCACTCAAGGTTTTGATACCTTGACCGTGATTTGCTGTAACCTTTTTCTCCTGGTTCTAGCTGCGACCTCTACTTCATCATCTAGACTCGGTTACAAGTACTTTACTATGAGAAGACGTCGAAACCCCTTGCGACCGCCTTGACTCATTCATGAGTAGGGAGGTGATGACCTCGTCTAGTTTGAGAGTGTCTTTTCCAAACAACAATGTGGTGACAATATGACCATAAGAAACAGGCAGAGAGGCCAGCAGTACCAATGCCTTGTCCTCCTCCTTGATTACATCATCAAGGGCGGACATCTGAGTTACAATCCGATTAAAGTCGTCCGAATGCTTCCCAAAGCTGCCACCTTCTGACAGCCACAGGTCATAGAACTATTTTTTAAGAGGAAGCATAGTTGTCAAGGATTTGGACTTATATCGGCTTTCAAGCTTTTCCCACACCTCCATCAGATCAGTCAAGCTAAGGACCTTCTGAAGCGTGTTGTCCGTCAGATATAGTTTGATAGTGCAATTGGTAAGATCTCGTTTATCTTGCTAGTCTTCCTCTGATGGGCTTTCTGGCTTATCTTCCTTCTTCTTAGTGCTTTGATTGTTCCTTCTATCGTCAGGATGTTCTTCACCTTTTCCTGTCAGAGGATGAAGTTGCCCTACCCATTGAACTGTTCCACATTGAATGGCAAGTTCTTTGAGGATGATGTCGCCATTCAGACAGATTTGTGAACCAGTCTCTGATACCAATCGTTGGCGGGCAATAGGCGGCCTACTGACCAAAATCCAAGAATAATTTTCACCTGTTGGCCGGAATGGACGGCCAACTGATAAAGCACAACGTGCACTGTGAAGTAGAGACATGAGAAGAGAAACGAATACCAAATTTTACGTAAAAAATCCTTCTGAATTAAGAAAAAAATCACAGGACAATAAGTCCACAAAGAATCACTAAGTATGAGAAAATTACAGGAGGCGAAAATAAAAATAGAGCAAAAATAAACAAAGCCCTCTAACATTGTTTTCACTCATAACTCTCTTTCTTTTCACTTTCACTCCTCTGTTACACTCGTTCTCTCTACTTGACCGGTGCCTTCTCCTTCTTCTCTGTTCTTTTGCCTTACACATCTTTTGCTATGTGTAAAGTGTACATACATATACACACGTCCCTCACCATAGTCTGGTGGTTGGTGCTCAATTTTTAAAATCTGCCTGCATGCGCATGCCTGATCCTGTAGCAGGCGGCGCATACTTACTCCTGCAGATCGATCAACCTTTGGAGTCTCGAGAATGACTTCTACCAAACACCCAAAATAGTAAGTTAATTGTACAATTTTTGGATATGACAGTCGTTCAGGTCTCTCAAATACAGCATGTCAACTCTAATATCCGTCGCTTCATATTAGCCGGTCAACCACACCATTGACCGATCGAAGTAGCCTGTCCCGCTAATTCAAACGATTCACAACTATGACGGTCAACATATTGACCGGAAGAGTTAACCGTCCAGAAGACTCTAGTCAAAGTTGACAGGAAGTTGACCGGAAGTGCTTTCTCCTATCATATTCGTGCTCCGTCCAAGTTCTAAGGACTTTCACACGGGAGTGATCCTAACAAGAATGAACTCAGAATATGCAAAAAAAGGAAAGTGATTGCCAAGTGCTTCAGCTTTTTCATGGGACTCCTGGCGTTGGGTGGAACATATTGTGAATGCCGAAGCATCACTCTAAGTACAGTGGGAATTGTGAAGCCTTTTCGATAGATTTGTCCCAGACACTATTAATGTAAAATGGTGTTTAGTCTTTAAGAAGGAGAGGCACGGGTGCTATCCTTGGGCATTACCTCTCCTTGTGAGAGCTTAGCTGGTGCATCGCTTTTGGAGTTGTGGAGGTCTCTAGTATCAATTGAGGCTCTCCTTCTCAGGGGTTGACCATGGTTTGTTTTTCCTAAGAGCCAAGGAGTTGAGAGAGTTTGTATGTCGTTGTTCGATAAAAGCATGATAGAATTTTTGCCTTTCATTGAGAGCAAGAATAGATCATATGGAAAATTGGGGATCCCTCTTATAAATGAAAGTTGGTGGAGTATTTGTAAATTAATGCCCATATGTAGAAATTATGAGAAAGTTGGTGGCTGATTTGTTACATTTCTAGGGTTAGGGCAGCTATTATGGGCACTGGGATTTTTACCTGGCATGGCTGTCCTGTCCCATCACAAATTCTCAACGTAATTTTCTATTTAGAGATGTTAGGTGTCTTTTTTACTTGTCAAATGGGTCAATTTTGAATATTCATATTAGTCTTATAATGAGCCATTGAGAGATATTTGTGGTCAGGTATTATGCATCATATTGACTTGGTCATTTTTGACCTTCAGTCATGCTCTTGCTTTTGATGCATTCGTAACAGGACGGGGACAAATATGAGAATTGAAAAGGTTCTTCAAGTCGGTTGCTTGATGGGTTAGATCCGAGGAGAACCAGTAGCCAACCATCACCTCATCAATTTTTAGATTTGTGGATCTAAAGTTATGGAGCTTTGAAACTTTTAGATATAACAGTCATTTCTAAAATTCATGACAAATGAGATATTGAACTGATTTTCATGCAGTCCAATATTTTATGTATTGATGAATCAAAAAACCCAGAGTTTTTAACTAATTTGACGCCCCTTAGGCATCTCATATTTTACATAATTTTGTAATATTATTTTTTATCACTCTCGTCCTCTCCCGTGGATGATCTAGCTACTCTATTTGATCATATAAATATATGTTTTGATCACGTCAAACCAACTATGATGTCAAATTATACTGATATTTAAATCTTGGCCATGACAAAAGGTCGGGGGAGAGGCGAATGGAGGACATGTGCCACTACCATAACGTGGCCCCGTTGCTGGCTGCTTCAGAAGCCTACTTGGGCCCTGCCCCCATGCATGGGGGCGCAAGCGGTAGTGCATGTGGTTCTTTGTGTAACGGATTTCAGTCGATTTCTTAGTGCCACATGATCTAAAAAATTTGGCAATATAATATATGTATGTATGTAGGTACATATGTATGCAGGAATATAGATTTTTTTTGAGACACAAAATAATACATAATTGATTTTCTTTGTGAAAAATTCCAAATTATAGAAAATTGTTTTTTTGGAAGAATAAAATCTTTAAAATTTTACTGTGGTTCTTACGCATTATTTTGAGCCGGGTTCTATTTTAGTGGGATTATTAAAGTGTTTTTGTTATGTGTACTCTCTTTTTGGATAAATAAAGCTGCTATGTAAAATCCATTTTTCCTGTTTATATTTGAAAATTCTTAAGAATTTGTATATATATCGAAAAATCTGATTCCAAGTATAAAATTTGGCTGTTTTCATGCCTCATATTCCAGTGAATGCTATTTAAATATTTAAATTGAGATATGATAATTTAATCATTTATATTTTGCATAATATTTGTTCTTGTATCATTATGATAGCTATTTAATTATGGCTACGTTACATAGAATCATACCATTGTTGACGCAAAAACACGGTAGCTACGGTGACCGGGCAGACACAACGCTCGGACGGTAACACAGAGCAGAGCTCTCGGTCGGACACGAAAAGTAGAGATAGGGAACGAAAGAGAACACACAAATTTAACGTGGAAAATCCTTCTTTCAATAAGAAAAAAACCACGAAAGAATACACTATAAAAGGATTGTTTACTCAAACGGAAGAAAATAATCTCAAATGTATAATTTCTCTCTCTAAAGTGTTTCTCACTCTATCAAGACTCACACAAGGGTCGCTCACAAAGGCACACCACTGCTCGCCAACCTCTCTTACTTAGCATTGAATGATCTCTCCCACATATATACAATTTCTCTATATACATATATAGACTCGACTTTTCGACCACCAACAATGTTGCCGAATACAAAGCCCTGCTAGCCGGGTTAAGATTAGAAAAAGAGTGCTCAACCAAGCGACTGACTGTTTACAGCGACTCCGAGCTAATCGTCAATCAGGTTGATGGGAACTTCGAGGCAAGCAATCCACACATGACCAAATACTTGACCAAGGCAAGGGAGGCCACCCACAACTTTGACAAACTAATCCTGGTCTATGTTCCCAAAACTGAAAATTGGAAGGCCGATCAGTTGGCAAGAGCAGCAGCGGCCGAAAATCCAGAACAGTACTCGAGGAATATGAGTGAGGTCTTGAACGCTCCCAGTATAGAGGGACGGAGGCAATGTAGATCTCCGGGATAAAAAACTGGACGACATCATACCTGAGGTATCTAGCAGATGAAACATTGCCAAAAGATGCAGAAGAGGCCAAGCGGATAAAGAGAACGGCTGGCTGGTATACTATAGTCGATGGGCGATTGTATTGCCATGGCTACTCGACTCCGTACCTCCGTTGCCTAACCCCTGAAGAGGTGGACTACGTCTTGAGCGAAGTGCACCTTGGAATTTGCGGATTGCACATCGGTGGCAAAAACCTAGCATTCAAGATCATGCGGCAAGGCTACAATTAGCCCTTGATGAAAAAGGATGCACTCGAGTTTGTAAAGAGGTGCGAAAGCTGCCAACTTCACAACAACCTTCGCCACTAGTCATCCGCTGAGCTGAAATCCCTTCAGGCACCATGGTCCTTCGCGCAATGGGGGCTCGACATTCTTGGCCGATTTTTCATTGCAACCAGGCAAAGAAAGTTCATTATAGCAGGCATCGACTACTTCATAAAGTGGGTTGAGGCCATCCCGCTGGCTAAGATCGCAGAACACAACGCACTTGAGTTTATTCGCCAGAATATCATCAGTAGATTTGGCGTTTCAGAAGTCATTGTGACTGACAACGGGACTCAATTTTTAGGAATACGTTTCACCAAGTATTACACCAGCCTTGAGATTAGGCTGGTCCACACTTCGGTGGCATACTCCTAAGAAAATGGATAGGAGGAAGTCACAAATCGAACGCTACTCCACGGGCATAAGACCAAGTTGGAGGACGCAGGGGGCTCCTGGGTAGATGAGCTCGCCTCAATCCTTTGGTCTTATCGGACAACTCCAAAGGAACCAACGCGTGAGACACTCTTCAACCTCTGCTATGGGATTGAAGCGGTGATCCCAATCGAAATCGGACTTTCAAGTCTTAGGGTGGAATCTTTTCACCCGCAGGGTAACTCTCAGAAGATTCGGGAACACCTAGACTTATTGGAAGAAGCTCGCGATGCTGCTAGAGTGCGGACCGTGGCCTACCAACATCGAATTGCCCACTACTACAACAAGAAGGTGAAAGCGCGGCAGTTCGATGTCGGAGATTTGGTCTTACGGAGCATCGAGGCCATGGGAAAGGTGGCCGACCGGAACAAGCTCTTCCCGAATTGGGAAGGGCCTTTTCTAGTCTTCGTCGTCTTGCGAAACGGGGCATAAAAGTTCCGAAACTATGACGAAAAGTTGGTCCCACGGACGTGGAATGCAATTCACCTCATATGCTACTTCCAATAAGGACCTAGGTAGGTATTCTGCATAATTGTATGTGATCATTTGTGTGCACGGTTTAATTAATAAAACAAGTGTTTCCTTTAGCATGTTGCGTTTCTGTGCTATGCATATATGTATGTGGTTTTCGTTGTAGGTTTGAAACGACCTAGGCTGCCCCTAAGTCGGGAGGGTTTTCACCCTCTCGTTACTAAACCCTGGTCATCCAGGCAGCCCATGAGTGGTCGTATATAAACCCTGGTCATCCAGGCGGCCCATGAGTGGTCGTATATAAACCCTGATCATCCAGGCGGCCCATAAGTGGTCATATATAAACTTTAGTCATCCATACAGCCCATGAGTAGTCGTATCTAAATTTTGATCATCCAAGTGACCCATTAGCGGTCAAAAAATATTAGGGGGCTAACACAACACATGCGAAAACCTCCTTCACAAGGAGACAGCGTGATCAGTCAACGATGATCGATCGGAGCAAAACGCTCCACCAAAATGGGCCACCTAAGTCTGCACCTGGGCAGCGCCACCAAGCTTTATTCACAGGTGAATACTAAGTCAGCTTAACACAAGTGATGGCCTAGAAAACGCCATGAACGCCCAATAACAAGGCGGGCGGCCAACTTACAGGAATCCTGCCCAGGTGGCCGCCAAGAATAGTAAAGAAGCAAAATGGAAAAAGCAGCTGTAAAAAGTAAAGAATGTGTGACATGTACAAAGCTATTCGTATTATTTCTTAATGGTAAAGTATATAATTAAACCAAAAAAAAGAAAAAAAAAACTACAATCACCAAAAACTACGGAGGCGGCGGTGGCCCTTGCTTGTCCTGAGGCTCTCCCATAAGGCTATCGCGACGCTACGCTGACCGGTTTGACAAATTGATGAGATCCATAGGGAAGTCAAGATCAACCAACCGCACAATATGCTGGCTAATGTTGATCCCTTCCCACATCCGTGACAGCATCAAGTTCGCAACCTCGAGGGGACGAATACAGAGGCTTAGGTCGTTCTCCAGGGTAGCCATTTGCCCTACAAGTTGATCAAGGCACCCCTTAACACACTCGTTTTCCTCCTTCAGACGAGTGACCTCTGTTTTCAGGCTCACGTTCTCCGCCTCCATGCCCGCTACGACAGACTCCACGACAGCCACATCCTCTCAATACTCCGTTCCCGGAGTCTCCAGTTTAGAATCGAGCCAGGTGATCTCTATGTCCCTATCGGAGATGACCATGTTTCTCTGCCTAAGTGCCTTGGCAACTGCACTCGAGACCTTGTAGCCTACACATACAGAAAAATGGTTAGAAAAGGCAAACCAAAAGATAAGGCAGGAAACAGAATTTATACCGCCTAAATTCTTCGTGTTGGCCTGCCTGGCCTAGCACCTAGGTCTGACGCCAAAGGCGGTGAGCAAGGAATGGGACCCACATCAACAAGGCTGGCGGCGACCTTAGCCAAAAACTCTGCCATTGGATCCTTTGGGGTATCCTCCGTCCTGGCTAACTCCTTGGGAACGGTGGGGGGCTCCAAAATCGGTTCCTATTGGTCAGTCGGCATTCCCATAGTAGGTGATCCAACGGACGGCTCTTGCAGCCCAAGTGCCTCGATAGATGGATCCAGAGTCAACCCCGATGGCGCAGGCTGTGCGAGAATAAGGCCGTCGCTCACCCTAGCACTCAACCTGGCTTCATAAGCCTTAAAAGATAACTCCACTTCTATCCTGGAGGCGGTGCATACATCCGCAAAATGCCCGGTGGAGAGATAGTCTAGCCCTGAGGACGACGAAGAAAGCGCCACTGAAGCCGCCCTTTTTTGCCTTGGACTGGAAGGACTGCCATTAGACGGGCGATAACATATGATAAAGCCCTTCTTCCTCTTTTTCTTCTACAGGACCTCTGGCAGTAGGATTTTGAGTTTCCAGACGGGAGACGGAGGCCCCTACTTGGCCTTATTTGCCTCAACACGGGAGACCAAGTGGTCTCTCCGGAATTCACCAGGGTTATCCTCGATGAGCTTAACCAGCTAAGCCAGGGACGCCATCTCAGCTTTCGAAGGCACCCCCGTATACACATAAGGCACCTGGCCCCACTCCCTGGGCAAGGGCCAAGACTCACCCATGCTAATAAAGAAGAACCAGTTCTTCAAGGAGTCGTACAGGACGGTGCTTATCTTGAGACCGTTGCTGGGGGATAAAGAAATCCACTCCGCTCCCTGATTAAGCTTGAAGAGCCCCCTAACCATCGACATCGTTAACAGCCTCAAGTGTTGACGGAGGAAAATGCAGTGGAAACACGGGTACCTGATGGCGTTGGTATGGAACTAAGTAATGGGGACCTGAAGCGCCTGAAAAATTGACATTAACTCATCGGGGATTGGAAGGCGGAGCCCACTCCTCAAATGGGCTTCGTATACAGTTACAAAGCCCGTAGGTGGTAGGAAAGCCCTGTCGTCCTTCCCAGGAACACGGAAGGCAATCTCTTGTGGGATGTTGTACTCCACGTACAATACCTTCACATCGTTTTTTATCAGGACGGAGGCGATGTTGGCCACGGAGGCCATGGTCAGAATTAGGGTTTTCTTCTTCTCTACGGGATAAGAAGACGAAGAAACAAAGGAAGGCGCAGGAAATTCAAAGTAAAACAAGCAGGCGATTTAAAAACCCGTATGAACACAAAAACCCCTCGAAAGCGTGCACCGTCATTACCGTCGCATGTCGTTTCCCCAAAAGGGGGCCGTCGAATCAGATCCTCTGGCTCATTAAATACCGGGATCCTGAGCATACCGCATGAAGACACGCGACACACTTTTCTGATAGGACGACTAGTGGCCAACGCTTCCTTCTCCAAGTTGCTCGAAAATTTTCCAAAATTAATATTTTGGAAGTACTCGAGGCTTCTCTTCATACGGGCAACGACTCCGTCACCATCAGTAAAAAACAAGCGCATCCCATCACGAACATGTCAGAGGCCAGAATCCAGACCACCGGCATGGGGGGCTAGTGATGGGTAGGCCTATAGTAGACAGGCCCAATAAAAAACAGTCCAAAGTCTAGAAAAGTTCAGATGCGTGTTAGACGGTCAACGCTAACATTGACCGCATGGAGCGCCAACCAGGTGGCCAATGTGCTCTCTCAAGACGGTCAACATTCCTATTGACCGGAAGTGATGTAGCAGTAGATCGCGAAAGGATAAAAACCTAATATGGGCTAGGCCCAGTTTGGCGGACGTTTCCATACACGATAAGCAATGGTCCTTTGTTCTGATTTCACACCTTCCTCGAAGCCAATCTCCTCTTAAGAAGGCATCAACAGATTCAACGCCCTTCCTATGACGAAGGTGCCAGATTCCCTCATCCTGCCTACAATGGACCCTAACGGTAACAAAAGCGCAGGAGGAAGGAAAATAATCTAGAGACCCATTACCCGCTTAGAAAGGAAACGATCCCATCAAATTGCGCTAGTCAAACCTTCCTGCTCAAGGAAGGCCGCCTAACTCAAGGCAGGGATCATGCCTTCTTGGATAAGGAATGTCGCCCTCCCCACCGTCTATATAATCCTACAGAGTCTCCACTCTGGAGGGACACGATCACAGAAGCGAACAAAAGGCAATGCAGTGCTACTACAGTAAAATCCTTGAGTACACTAACGCTCGTACCAAAGCGAGCAATCGTTTACTTCGCTAATCCTACTCTAAGCCTTCAGATTCCAGAGAATTCACCCACTCCCCGAGATCTGTCCTTCCAAGCTTCCACACTTTCAGGACATAGCTTCTCACTTATTCCCTACGAACATCGAGTTGGAAAACCAAACTCTCGGCGAGTCACGGAAACGTTTCTTACATCTAAAGGCCAACACTCCCACCAGTCTTAATCTCGCTCACTATCTCAATTTACATTTCAGTTTACCTTCTTGAAGTTTGAAAGTTTGTTGCTGACTTGAGCGTCGGAATATTTTCGTGGGACAGCATCCCGCCGACACGTGACCTCTTGTTTATTGTAGTGGTGTGTAGAGTCCAGATTCGATGAATGGAGTCGAATCCAAATGATCAAGCGAATCCAAATCTGTTCGAAATCGAAACCAAGTATGCATCATCCTTATATAAACATTCTCATATAGTTGAGCTGTGTATATTCTTTAGGAGTTCTGTGATTTGTCTTTAGAATGAGATTTTATATGATAAAATAAAATAGATAATAATTATTCATTTGATTTTGGGACGATAATTTGGAACCTTGTGAGCTTTTGATTTTGTGTCTTGTATTGAATTGCTATCAATCTAATTTGTATAGTTACAAAACTAATGTATGTTTTGCTAGACATATATGCTTCATTACTTATAATATTTTGGACAGATACATGGTGGCCTTTATAAATAATTGCTACTTTAAATTAATAGTGATATGGTGTATGGTGAAAAGTTTAGAGTTTATCGTCCTAGATATGTTACGTTTTTTATGAGCATAAGATGCTAGAAGTTATCAACTATATGACGTATGATGCTCGTGTGGATAATACTACTCCTCAAAGGGAAGGAGATCATGAGGCTTGTCTTGTTGAAAATTGTCAGATTCCTTGGCACTTAATAGAAAGATAAATTCTGTGATAAATGTCTTATCTAACAGTATCAATTATATCCAACCACGAGAAGTGTCTCGATGTTTTTGATAAGAAAATGTTGGGATACTAAAATAACTAAATTGAAACAGTTAAGTAATAAGTTTAACATTAAGAAAAATATTCTAATCACTCTGTTATAGAATTCAAGTGAGATGTCTATTATGATTAAGGACTTCAGTCTTCTTGTCCTACTCTTATTGACGATCGGTAAATTTAAACTATTATCAAATTTCTATTCAATAAGTTGGAGCATATGTAAATAAACTCGACTCAATAAAATAAAGTTTTTTATGAAGTTACACACTATATTGAGTTGAGGGATGAGCAGCTTAGTATGAAAAGACATCCATGAATGATTTTCCAGTTCCATATTACAAAGATATTCAAGCTCTTCGTGCAAGTTGAAAATAAAACTAAAAAGAAACTATTAATATTCTTATGTATAACTACTGTAACAGTGAATGAGAACATGATTTAGATAGTTAGAAGTCAAAGTGAGGATAAAATGGTTTCATCATTAAAAGTTAAATAGCTTTACTTGCGAGTATTTTTAAGATATAGTAGGTAGCATTTTTAAAGCTTGTTTTCATAATGCTTATATTTCTAATGTAGTAATTTTAATAAATCCATTCTTTCATGGTTTACACACTCAACAATAAAAAAAATTTGTTAATATAAATATATTGGACTATGATGAATATCATTGGATCTTAGTTGAGACAATGAGATTTTATATAGGGTTTAACTCTAGAGTTGTTGTAAAGGATCGACAAGTGCAAATTAAAGTTTTTCTAGTGTCAAAACTGTTACCCAACATAAATTTTTATACGCTTTGGAAAGTTTAGTAAAACCAAACATTCACAGTTGTTCTCCTATGTTGAGGTTTTGGCTTGAATGGTCAAGGTAATAGCATTGATATAATTACATGGTCATCTTTTTAACAAGGTTGGTTTTCTTATATTAGATATTATATTTAGTACATGTGATTTTTAGTCAAAAAAACTATTTAAAAAAACCATTTGCAATATGATAAGAATCATGAATCTATAGCTTATAGTCCACTTAGATATATTTGATTTGATGATTTTGAGGGTGAGGCACGAGATTTTATATTT